>JARHVA010000117.1:2287500-2352500 GCA_037957365.1 Torreya grandis | reverse complement strand
GTTGGAAAGGTGTGTAAATATATCTCAAGTGCAAGAGGGTTTTACAATACCTATTTTGAATCAATAATTAAGGTGACTTCATAGAATTTTACTTAATATTTTTAACCTTGGATTGAAAAAGTTTTATAGTTTGGACAAGATCTTGAACAGGTTAATCACCAAGGTTTTAATTTTGAGAAGTGATCAAAGGAGATGTACCCATTATTTGAGTTGATATAGGCATTGTAATCAATAATTGGATTGAAGTGTCAATGTTTCCCATGGAGGATGTAGTAATAGCAAGATTTATTTGAGACAATAATGGTGTAAACACATAACCCATGCCCCGATTAGATTTATGAAGTGATGATGTGCTCAAGGGGAGATTTATTGATATATAATCAGTTGTATTACCACCTAAGAATTCACTATCAGTAGGGGAAGATGCCTTAGCCTTAGCATGTTTATCGATTTCATCTCTTGTAACATATAAAAATGCATCCATTAGGTCATTAGTTTTATTTAGATGATAGACTAATTCTTATTTATTTTCTATTTTAAAAGAAGTTTTTTTATTACCATTTTCCATTTATTATAAATTAAAAATTTAGAATTTGAAAAATTAAATTACAACAATCAAAAAATAGAAATAGAAAACTCTAGGTTGATCAAGAGTTTCAAGACCAAAGGTTAGGTTCACTAAATTTTTAACCCTAAATTTTAGATATATGTCGTTACCTATGGTTAAATGGGTATTATATTATCTTTTGCACAAGGATGGTCAACAAACCTAATGAGTAGGCCAATTAATAAAAAACTCAAATAATATTATAAATCTATGTAACTAAGATTGTTAAAAATAGTAAAATACAACTACGGATAGATATTATAATGAATTTTTAATGTCCAAAATTTACATCTCAGACCCACACAAAACTACACCAATTTTTTTGACACCACTCAAACACACTACCATAAACAATTACATAAGAATCAACAATCAAATACGTTTATAGAAGGGATGATAATAGGTAAGCAACATTTACTACAAATGAGTTTGTTTTTTAAAAACACTTCTTAGTTACAATTCACTAGAGCTATACCTCCATATTTTATGTTAAAAGGTAACACATTAAAGGATAAGGCACATATCTAAATAGGTTTAACTACAAGCCAACACCGAAGGTTCATAACTCAGATTCCATAATAAGAAAGATTATTTAAACTTGGTAAAACTAGATTATATTAAGGTGTTTAATGTACCATTATAAAATAAATGAATAATATTTCATTAATGATAATTATTTATAATACAATTATTTACCTTAGTTAGTTGTTAGGTTATTTAGGTGGGTAAATCTTAAAAATCTTTTAATCTTGGTATTTTTAACTCCTAATTAATATTTGGGATATTTTCCATTTTATTTTGGTTGTATCTCTCCTATTTTTAAGGATCTATTACAAGCTCATATTCCTTTATCAATATGAAACTCAACTATGTATTTATTAGTTAAAAAGAATAAAATATAATTCTTCCTCCATATTTGGTATCAGAGCTTCATAGAAATATCTGAATCTATGCATGGGGAGAAGCTCAAGCTCTCCCAGAGTATTTATAATGCTTCTTTGTGTGATGAGTAGCCCATATACTCCCACACCAAAGGAACCATAGAAGTTGTAGACAAAAAGAAGCTATAGATTATGTAATCATTGGAGATTGTCTTTGGAGGACTGGTGGCATATAAAAAGAAAGATGTTGAAAAAAAGTTGTAAGCCTTGAGAAGCAAGTTATTATTTATTCTTAGTGTTGGCAAAAATAAATTGATTTTTATTTTTAGTAGAGGATGTCAAATATATTAAAACATATTTTGGCATAAATATTCTTGATGTGGCATGCATTTTGATAGTGGTGTTCATTATGGTATCTAATGTCTTTATATATCTAGAGTTTTTATCTATTACACTCTGCAAAAAAAATGCATTGAAAAAAACTATGAGTGTTGGTGTCATCTTTGGCATCCATTTGCCATATATATATTCAAAATTTCTTGAATTTAAAAGATATGTTGTAGTAAAGAGCCTAGCACTTCAAAGGATCTTGGCATTTGAAAAGAGAATGTAAACAAAGGTTGCATCATCCTTGGTGTCATAAGGAGCTTAGCATTGGAGAAAATAGGTTGGTCTCTTATTTTTTAATTTATAAATTACAATCTATAGTTGATAATCTATTATATTCTTACCAAGGCACCAAAACAACCTTTTAATCCCCAAAACCACCAATTAAATATCCTATTTAATGTAATTATAGTCCAAAACCATCTATTATAATCTAAACCCACCATTAAAAATTATTTTGTTGTACATTTCAAACCAAACCACTTATTTGAGAAACTTGTGGTATTTGGTAAGAAGTAGTTTTTCTCTCAAAAATCCATTAATAGTCTTTAAATACCTATTCATCCTTTTTAATACTTGAATTGCTCTATAGGCAAGTTAGTGGTAAGGTTTTTTGGTAGAGGATAGGTGGGAAGTTCAAATCCCCCAAAAGAATTTTTTGGTGAAACTTTTAGCGGCCTTCCAAATCTTGTAAACTACTAAATTTAGTTATAATTAACTAAATTAGAGGAAAAAATACTATTCAAAAAAAGTTGCCAAAAAGATGCCAAAGAGCCCAAAAACAAAAAAATTAAAAAAATAAAAATAAAAATAAAGTGAATTTTCATTTTTTTTAAGCATTGTAAATTTATTAATCATTTTCATTGCAAGAAATTATACTTGTATTGCACCAAATCGTGAGTTCTTAAAACTTGATGCAATGTTCAGTCAAAGTTATGCCTCTGAATCATGTTTATAGATAATGTCATCATGTTTGAGTTACTACATACAACACCTAATATAGTTGTAATAACAACATCTAGGCATTGACCATTTAAATCAATGAAGAGAAATAAGACACATTCACTCATAGACTTCCCTTAATTTACCCATTCATTACAATTGAAAAGCATAAATCTTGACTGGTGACATTTCCAAGTATATAGTGAGGTTATTCACATGTATGCAAAAATTCATCTAAGCAAGTGTTATCAATTGAACAAACCCTTCTCAGTACTATCGAGGTACCAAGTATCAAATTCATATCTGTACATTTATGCGTGTTTTCCATACTACCAGGTATATAGAAAGTATGAGCTTCTTCTCCATACTGACAGGTGTAAAAAAAGGAATGTATAAATAAAGGTCTGAGAAATTGGTCTAATGGTATATATAAAGGGAGGCCTACATACCTGGAGTCATAAGGAACCAATCCATCACTCAAAATCTTGATAATGGTTTCATAGGCTCCAAAATTCTTTCTACCAAATTCATAGTTACTCAAAGGTGATAACTACTATGTTTAGAAGACAAAGCTCAAAACTCAACTAGAGTTTGAATAAATTTGGTCTGTAGTAGATGGATCATATACCCAACATGCAATAGATGTTGATCAACAATGTAAGTTTGAAAAATCCAATCAAAAGGATAAGTTTATAATCATGTTTAGAGTATTAGATGAAGTTCAACCACACATCTGTGAAACTAGAATAGCTAAGGAAGATTAGGACAACCTCTAATATATGTATGATGCCAAAAATGAGAGCACTATTCTACATCTACAAAGTCAACTCCACTCTCTCTAATTGATATTAACAAAAATAGTGGAAGCCTTTTTACGATGTGTTGCAACGTTGAGGGCATCACTTCAATCTATGGGTGAGATAGTTTTAGTTGACTCTCTTGTACCTATTGTCTTGAGAGCACTTCCACCCTCATACAAGATTTTTGTGACCACTTTGACTATCATAGAATAGAATCCAAGATTTAAAAAGTTAGTAAATATGTTACAATAAGAAGAGTCCTTCAATACTCATGGAAACCAAGAAGAACATGTACTAGCTTCTCATCAATAAAAAGGAAAGAAACTAGTCAAATCCTCATTGAAACATAATTCAAGGCAAAATTCACAAGGAAGAAATTCATAAAAATAATGTCTCATTTATGCTCATTCAAGACATGAACTAAATATTGCTAGTAAAATACCTTCAAAAAAATATCTTCTAGTGGTCATAAGTTCACTAACCAAAAATCATCCCCTAGATCATTTAATAAGCCACAAGGATAGAAAAAAAGGACCTAATAGAAGAAATCAAAGAAACAAGGCAATATTGTCGAACAAGAAGAACATGATGAGTAATATGACTACCTATACTCTATAGATATCCATGATGTACCCACATCACAAAGTGACATATGGTATGTTGACTTGGGTGCAACATGACACATGACATGTAGATAAGATTGGTTTTTCACTTTAAAGGACCCACCCAATAAAATTCATGTTTCTTTAGGTGATGATTCCTCATATAGTGTGTAAGGAATTGACAACATTGTCTTACCCTATGCAAACAAACATGTCAAATCATTGATTTTCTCTATGTACCTAGTTTAACCAAGAACTTTTTGTCAGTAAGTCAACTCTTAGACCATAATTTGAATATTGACTTTGATTGTAAAGGTGGAATGAAATTATGTTTGATCAGAGATAAATCCAAAAACAAAAAAATTGTTGCATGACCATCCAATATCAATTGTATATTTTAAATTGATTTCATTCAAAAAATAATCAAGCACTTATAGTAAAGGACACAAACTTAGCACAATTGTGGCATAGAAGATTTGGCCACATCAGTTTTCGATATATAGACACACTCCACTGCAACATGGTTAGAGTCTCACCACCTCTTAAAAATGATATAGATAAATGTAATGATTTCTTAGAAGGAAAGCAATATCTAAGGAAAGCTATATAGATTTCCATTTTATAAAAGTACCTATAGATATAATGGTATACTTGATCTAATTCACATCGATCTGTGTGGACCAATGACACCTAGCCATGTTAGATTTAATTAATTCATGCTCTTTGTTTATAATTGTTCCACAAAAAAGTTGATCGAAAAATCAAAAGTTCTGGTTGATAAATATCTCAATAACATAAAAATAACATAGTAACAATGAATTCTCTAAGAAGAGATGTAGTATTACTCAAGATTGCAATACAAATATATGCTTATCTCTGGGAAGAGAGTCTGTCTTCACTTTTTGGGTTACCTCTTCATTTATACACAATTTGAAAGCATGGGGGAGGATGTGGAAGGTCACCAATCTCAAGGGAGATGAAGTGGTATGACTTCCAATATTTAAAACAATACAAAATTCAAGGAATTACTATTTTTAGAAACTTACTATTTTTAGACTGCACTATTAAAATTGAAATTTGAGGCACTTCCATTGGGTTTTCAAGGGTAAAAACTCATTTAGTAAAGCTCTATGTCATTTCACAACATTCTCCTCATTTTTAGCTTTCCAACGATTCAAACGGGTAGTCAATTGTAGTTACGGTGCAAAAGTTATGGCTCCTAAAAGTTTTGTCATCAATTGGGGTGGAACTGTCACCCGAATTGTCACCTAAATTATTGCCTGGATCATTCCTCCCTCCTTGAAAAGTAATGGTCCCCATTGCATCAATGTTCTCCATCAAATGTGGTATTTTTTTCTTGATTTGATTCTCTGTGAGCCACTCAACTTGATGGCTAAGTTGGCCCCTTTTGACCACTCGATAAAGCAGAATAGAGCATCCTCTTGTTGTCTTCACCCAGGTATCCACAATCTGATCCTCTTCCACTGGAGTAAAACTCTATGGATCAAGCTCATCAATGTCAAGTTTTTCTACTACAATTGAAGTGTCCAAGAGTGGTGGATGATATGGTTTGAGGAGCTCCACATTGAATATTGGATGCAGACCAAGGTAGGCTGACAGGTTCAACTCAAAAGCATTTTCTCCAACTCTTCTGGTGATGGTGTAGGGACCATATCACAGACGCTGAATCTTTTTGTGTGGGCTTGCAAGTCATTCTTTCTGAAGCTGCAACCAAACCTTGTCACCCACAGCAAAATGGTGTGCAATCATGTGTTTGTCATGGCATTGCTTATACTTTTGATTCATCTTCTCCAGGATGTCATGAACTTGTTGTTAGAGGTGTTGCATTTGTTCAATAAACTTTGTAGCTTTTACTGCCTTAGATCTTCCATGTGGTGTGTAATCCATGGTGAAAAATGGAACAACTATATCAACTGGTGCCATGGGTTATAACCCAAAACATACTTGGAATGGACTATGTTGGTCGAGCTGTGTAGTGCCTGATTATATCCATGTTGTATGAAAAGAAGTCCCTCATCACATGTGTGTGGATGTTTGGAGTGATACATCTAAATCATGTGAACAATCAAGTGGTTTACCACCTTGATTTTACCATCAGTCTGTGGATGGAAGGCTGTGGACTTCATCAGCTTAGTATCCATCATCTTCCATAGAGTGGACCAGAAGATGCTCAAGAACCTTCTATCTCAATCTGAGACAATGGACTTGGGAAGACCAAAATGGAGCCATACATGATTAAAATATAGTTGAGCAGTTTCCTCAGTAGATATATTTTTCTTATAGGCAATCATGATAGCCATTTCTAAAAAATGATCAACTACCACAAAAATACAGTCCTTACCATGTTTTGAAGTGGGCAAACCTAAGAGAAAATCCATTGAGATAGATTCCCAAGGCCTGGTTGTTTTTGGCAATGGCATGTACAATCCTTGCTTCTTATTTGTTGGCTTGGCTATCGCACATGGGGTGCAAGATTTGAGATACGTTTCCACATCCTTTTGCATATGGGGCCAGTACAAGTGTTTTTGAAGAACTACCAATGTCTTCTCAATACCAAAGTGTCTAATTGTCCTACTGAAGTGTGCTTCCCATATCATCTTTTATTGCTCTACAACTAGAACACAGATGTGCCCATATGACAGAAGACATTATCTTGAAAATAGAAATTAGAAACATGTGTACCTTTTTAAAGTGCATGATATGTATTAGCAAAGGTAGGATCTGCTTCATACAGGGCACCCCAAGTGGTAGTCTCATGTCCACACAGGTCCAAAACTATTATGAGCATAGTAATTAGAGGGCAGCTCAAACAATCTATAGTTGTATTTGTGCTCCCCATTTTGTGTTTGATGATCAAGTGGAATAGCTAAAGATATGTGGCCCACTTTTGATGCCTCTCATTTCAAAGCTTGCTTTGCATTTAGATGAATTCCAATGGTCTGTGGTCAGTGTGGATGACCATTTCTTTCCCCAAGATGTAGTGTTTCCATTATTTGCAGGATTGCACAATGGCATAGAGCTCCTTATCATATGTTGGATATTTCTTGATTGTATTAGTGAAAGTTTCACTATGATATGCAATAGGATGGCCATGTTGCATGATGACAGCTCCCATGGCATATTCAGATGCATCTGTCATCAACTCAAAAGGTTGATGCAAATTTGGCAAAGCAAGAATAGGGGATGAGCAAAGTCTATTCTTCAAATTCTCAAATTCCCTTTGTTGTATTTCACCCCACTAAAATTTAGCTTTAGCTCATCCTTTAGTCACTTGGGTTAGTGACCAAGCAACATTTGAAAATCCAAGAACAAACCTACGGTAGAAATTTGCAAGACCCAAAAAGTTGCAAAGCTCTATGAGGGTCCTTAGTGTGGGCCATTCTTGAATAACCTAAATCTTTTTTGGATCAACATGGACCCCTTCCTCATTCTCAATGTACCTGAGGTATTGAATTGTTGTCATCCCGAATGTGCATTTGTCAAGATTTGCATACTTGTGCTCCCGAAGAGTTTGAAGCACCTTACGAACATGTTGCAAATGTTCTTCCCATGTTCTGTTATAGATGAGTATGTCATCTAAGTAGACAACCACAAATGAGTTGGTGAAGGTTCGTAGGATGTCATCCATCATCCTCATGAAGGTTGCAGGTGCGTTAGTTAAGCCAAAAGGCATAACCAACCATTCAAAGAGCCCCTCCTTAGATTTGAATGCAGTCTTCCAGACATCAATGGGATCGATGGGAATTTGGTGATAACCAAATTTGAGATCAATTTTGGTGAAGAACTTTGTACCACAAAGCTGGTCCAGTAGGTCATCAATCCTAGGGAGAGGATAGCGATTCTTCACAGAGATTTTATTCAGGGCTCGATAGTCAATGTAAAGCCTCCATGTTCCATCTTTCTTCAGTGCCAAGACAATTGAACTACCACAAGGTGAAGAGCTTGGCCTAATGTTACCCTTTTGGATCAATTCTTGAATCTATCTTTTTATCTCATCATTCTCTAAAACTAATTTGTGATACACAAGACTGTTAGGCAAAGGTGACCCTGGGATCAAATCAATAGAATGTTTTACCTGGAAATGTAGTGGAACTCCTGTGGGTGACTTGAATAAGTCATCATATTCTCCTGTGATTCATCCTATCTACTTTTGTTGTTGTGTTGATTGTGTAATCAGGACTACAACATCAGCCTTCTTGGATTTCTGTGGCTTGACCACCATGAGAACAAATTGCTTTGTTTTCTCCACCAATCTCTTGCATTGCTTCACACTGATTAGGGAGATAGATGTGGGAGGTGGTACCTTTGGTACCCTATAGCGTCATGTTCCAAGAGTGAGGGTGATCCTTCAAGTTCATGATTCATAGATGCCATGTTGCTCATACATGAATGGCTGACCAAGAAGTACATCACAAACATCTAGATTGACCACATCACACAAGACTTCATCTTGGAATGGTTTTATAGCATATGAAAGAAGACACTGATGGGTGACACAGAGGTCTCTCCCTGGGCTCAACCATCCAATATTGTAGGGCTTTGGATGAGGCTTCATGGATAGATTTAGACTTTTCACAACTTTAGCAGAGATTAAATTATTTTGACTCCCACTATCAAGAATGAAATGTAAAGGCTTACCTTTTACCCATAATTTAGAGTGAAACAATCTTTCCTTGTCATCTGGTCTTTCCTCACAATTTTGTGATGAAGTGTCAATGGTGTCAGGCTTAGCATCTACAATTTCTTCTTTATCCTCTTCGATTGTGGGTTGTGTATGAGGCAGAGTAGTAGACGTCGAGTATTGTGACTCAGAAAGCAATGACTTGATGGCTCGACATTCTTCTTTGGAGTGAGTTCTAGTTTTGTGGTAATCACACCATTTTCTAGCCTTCCCTTTCTAGGATTTCTTATCCTAAAACTCCTTTTGCTTCCAATTTGGGCCTCGTGTTTGACCTTCCTTGTCATTTTTCCATTTTGAGGGTTGACCCTTCATATTCTTTCTGCCATGCTTCTGTTCAATCTTCACTGCAAGTTTGTATGCCTCACTGAGGGTTTCCAAATTGAAGAGATCCATTTCCCCCCATATGTACCATTGTAGTCCACCATGATATTTGAGAGTCTTATGTTTCTCACTGTCTTGAATGCCCAATCTTGTAGACAAAGAATGAAAAGTGTCTATGTAATATTGAACATATTGGTCCTTACCTTGGTGAAGTTGTTGCCACTGTATGTAGAGATCATCATATGCTCCGATGGGATAGTATTCTTCTTTCACCACTTCCACAAAATCATCCCAGGTAGGTTCCACCTCAAGGCCAATGTCATCTATACTGAAACTCTTTTTGCATACTTCCCACCAGTTTTTCATAGGTAATGTTGATTTCAAAAGAGCAAAAGTAATCTTTTCTCCATCAAAAAATTTATTTACAGAGAAGTAGGAAGACAGTTGATCCAACCAATTTTCTACTGCATCAGCATTGATTTTGCCTTCAAATGTAGGAATATCAAAATTTACCTGGACCTTGAAGGGTGTTGGGGCACTGAAAGGATGTTCCCTAGATGAGGAGCCAGGAAGTGGAGCCGCAGAGCCAAGATTCCCCAGTGGAAGTGTTTAAAGAATTTGGGCAAATTGTTGTAGCATCTGCACTTGTTGCCATTGGAGGGCCTCATTCACCATTTCCTTAAAAGGATCATATGTCTCGGTGTTGTCTGCCATTTAAAGTCATTTGGAGTGAACAAGTGGAAAATTTGGAAGCTCTGTTGTTTCCCACCTAATCTTCTTATAGCCTGACCTCATCCTTGAGATCATACACTCTCAAGACAAACCGCTCTGATACCACTGATCCAAAACTCAAAATTTTTGGTTGATAAATATCTCAATAACATAAAAATAACACAGTAATAATGAATTCTTTGAGAAGAGATGTAGTATTACTCAAGATCGCAATACAAATATATGCTTGTCTCTGGGAAGAGATATCTGTCTTCACTTTTTGGGTTACCTCTTCATTTATACATAATTTGAAAGCATGGGGAGGATGTGTAAGGTCACCAATATCAAGGGATATGAAGTGGTATGACTTCCAATATTTAAAACAATACAAAATTTGAGGAATTACTATTTTTAGAAACTTACTATTTTTAGACTGCACTATTAAAATTGAAATTTGAGGCACTTCCATTGGGTTTTCAGGGGTCAAACTTCATTGAGTGGAGCTCCATTCCATTTCATGATTTTCTCCTCATTCTTAGCTTTCCAACGATTCAAACGGCTAGTCAATTGGAGCTACGGTGCAAAAGTTATGGCTCCTAGAAGTTTCGTCATCAATTGGGGTGGAACTGTCACCCGAATTGTCGCCTAAATTATTGCCTGGATCAAAAGTGGATCTACTATCTAAAAATAAATGATCAAACCTTTTAAACTTTCAATAATTTCAAAGTATCTATTGAAAGGGAATCTAGTCAAATAATCAAGACCCTCTGCATAGATCATGGGGGGAATTCATCAGTAATGAGTTTTAAACATTTTATGCAATAAAATGACATTCATCATCAAATGGAACCTCCACATACATCACACAAAAATGTAGTTGTTGAATGGAAGAATCATACTATTGTAGAAATGGTGTGATGTATGATACATGATTCAAGCTTAACAAAGGCATTTTGGGTAGAAGCTACCAAAAATATTGTATATATATATATATATATATATATATATATATATATATATATATATATATATATATATATATATATATATATATATATATATATTCAATAGAGTACCCATTGTAGCTCTTAATAGAGTAACTCCACATGAAGCCCGGTCATGTAAAAAGGCATCTATAGCACATCTTTGTATTTTTAGATATCAAGCAAGTATGCACATTCCTAAAGTGGAATAGACTAAACTTAATATGAAATCCAAAAAATATGTGTTCTTAAGGTATAGTCAAGAAGCACATGCATATAGACTCATGGATCTAAAAACCAAATAAATCTACACCAGCAGGGATGTTGAATTTTTTAAAAATAAAGAATTAGAAATCCTTTTACAAGTGCACCTAATAAACAAATCAATCCCACAAAAAATATATAAGATGGTAATCTCCCAAATGAATATAATAATGATGATGAGAATAATGGTACAACTTTACCACCCATAATAACTACTCAATGTATGCCTAAATGGTATACAAATACACTTAGATATGAAAAACTAGATGGTGTTCCAAACACATTCACCACTAGACCAATGATTCATAGTATGGCTTGTGGTGAGGTTAATTTAGCCTTAATGAGTACATTTGTTGAATTTGTTGAGACTTTTAAATTTTAGGAAAACCTATAGTTGAAACCTTCGAAAGATGCCATGGCTATAAAATATAATTCACTAATGAAAAATAAAACATGGTAGTTTGTAGATCTTCCACCAGGTAAGAATCCAATCAAATGCAAATGGATCTTCAAGACAAAGTACAAAGCATATGGCAGTCTCGACAAGCACAAGGAAAGAATAGTTGTGAAGGGGTATATTCATAAAGAATGAATTAACTATGAGGAAACATTTTATCCCACAACAAATATCAAAACTATCAAGATTACTTTTACTCTATCTACATAGTTTGGCTAGAAATTCCATAAAATGAACATGAAAAGTGCCTTCCTTAATGGAGACTTATAGGAATAAGTATACATGACTCAACCAGAAGGTTTTGTCAAATCTGGAAAAGAAGATAAAGTTTGTAGACTTTTCAAATCACTGTATGGTCTTAAACAGGCTCCCAAGGCATGGTATATCAAGATTAATAAGCATCTCTTGAAACATAGATTCAAAAAGAGTCCATATGATCTGAATCTCTACCTCAAATAGTAAGGGGCAGATAGTAATTATAGTTGTATATGTCGATGATCAAGTCATCACTGTTAGTTTAATAAAGATGATTGAATTAATAAAGAAAGATCTAAATCAATCTTTCAACATGATAGATCTCAATCTTATTCATTATTGTTCTGACTTAGAAATTTATCATAGAGAAAATCATATTTTTGTATCTTAGCTCAAATATGCCATAACAATGCTCGATAAATTTTAAATGATGGATAGAAAACTAATTTCCACACCTATGGAAATAAAACTTTAGCTATTTTGAGCATATCCAACACAACAAGTAAATGCAACTCTATATCAACAATTTATTGGGAGTCTCATTTATCTGACCTACACTATGCTAGACATTAGCTAATTTGTCGGTTATCTCTCAAGGGTCATGCAAGAGCCTAAGATCAATCACTTGAAAGCATTAAAGTGAGTATTGAGGTATATTATAGGAACTATGGATTTTGGCCTAGAATACAAGAAGAATGATAACTTCTTATTCATAGGATACTCGGATTCAAATCATGTAGGGAACATTGATGATAGGAAATCCACTTTAGGATTTGTATTCTTTTTGGGATCTGGATTGATATCATGGGGGACTAAGAAGCAAAATTATTTTTCAAGGTCTTTCACAGAATTAGAATATCATGCCACAAGAGGAGTTGTCTATGAATAAATTTTTATTAGACGTATACTTGAAGGAATTAGATTACCATATGATCAACAAATAATTATTCATATAGATAATTAAGGAGTATTGAAACTTATTTGTAATCTAGTATTTCATGAATGTACTAAACACATTGATGTGCAATTTCATTTTATCCATGAACATGTTTAGAATAACAACATCCATCTCTAGTATTTCTTGATAGATTGGTAATGAGCAGATGTTTTTACCAAAGCACTTACATGAGAACATTTGAGGCATTTAGAGAATTTATCTCATGTTCACTTGAGATAATATTGAATTAAGGGGATGAATATTAGGGTGATTAATTCACCATTATAAAATAAATGAGTAATATTTAATTACTCATAATTTTTTGTAATATGGTTATTTACCGTAGTTAGTTGTTAGGTTATTTAGGTGGGTAAATCTTACAAATCTTTAAATCTTGGTATTTGTAACTTGCGATTAATATTTGGGAGATTTTCCATGTTACTTTAGTTTTATCTCTCATATTTTTTAGGAGCTATTCCGAGCTTGTTCCTTTATAAATATGAATCTCGAATATATATTTCTCAATTGGAATGAATAAAGTATAATTCTTCCTCCATAGATTAAGCTCATCATGGACCAAATGTTAAACAAAGAAACTATGATCTCTCTCTCTCTCTCTCTCTCTCTCTCTCTCTCTCTCTCTCTCTCTCTCTCTCTCTCTCTCTCTCTCTCTCTCTCTCTCTCTCTCTCTCTCTCTCTCTCTCTCTCTCTCTCTCTCTCTCTCTCTCTCTCTCTCTCTCTCTCTCTCTCTCTCTCTCACACACACACACACACACACACCACATCAAAATATAATGAGTTCATGAAAAATGAAGTAGCAAAGGGTTAATCAATTGAAAAGTGTAATGTTGAAAACCATGAAATCACATACAAACCACAGGTTCACTAAATGATTTTGGATAAAACATCCTAGAAATATTAAAAATTAAACCAAAGTTATAAATTGATAATTTAATCTATGGACAACTCATATCAGTCATAAAATAGACATAATGTAATATTAACATGAAATGAAAAGACTAAAACAAACTAATATTAATAGCAAACATTTGATTCTCCTTAGAAACTACTAATGAATATGGTACAAGGAGGACTCACCAAAAATATTCAACACTCAATTGAAATTCAAATATGAAAGGTTAAATGTAAATATGAAACTCAAGGTAAGAGTTTGAAATTTTTATATTCAATAACATTAATATAGGTAATTAATGCAACACCCTTTCTGAAGTGACCTCGTAAACTAAAATCATGAACAATAATTTTTTTTTAATAAATCTGATTTGGAAAGGGGTCACTAAAAATAGCAGACAAACGTAAAATATAAAACTAAAGGCTCCTATATAAATTTAAAGGTAAAAATAATCTCTAAAAAAAATTTGTTTCTCTTTAACACTCTTCTATCTATTTTTATCAACTTAATTTTAAGTTGACTTCATAGGTTAAAAAAGGATAACTGGTGTAGAAACTATCAAATGACCATGGAATCAAATCCACTCAAGATTATCAAAATAGGGTATAGAATTTATGGTTATAAAACCTAATTCATAAATGACATTTCTAAATCTACAAGTTTTCATTTCAAAAAATACTTAAGCTTAGTTATTAATTGAAACTTATTTTTTAGTTGAATTGGTTGACTCACATTGAATATTATAAAAGTGCACACAATAGAACAACCATCAATACACGATCCTAAAGGATGAAATATCTAACCATGTAGTCTTCAAGATAGAGAATTAAGTCTCAATTTCATTTCACTCTTTTAACAAGAGTTAAGGGATGCCTCAAAACTTTCCATGATAAACCTAATCAAAATGGGTTCCTATAACAATTAATCTATGTTAGTTATTATGTTTACGTTAAGAAATATAATCATAATCATGTTATGGAGTCCTAAAAATATAATCATAAGACAATATGGTAGACTACTAGTCAATGAAATTTGTTTACATTGTGTCTTTTACCTTGATTTCAAAGATGGTCATGGCTAATGTTTTTATTTTCATGAGAAAAGATTTGTTTCTATGGAGGTTAATTTGCCAAAAAATTTGTGTAGATGAAAGGGGAGAGGGATGTTCTTGGAGGTATTTTCAGTAAACTACTAGAGGACACCACTTTTATGTGTAATTTTTCTTAGGGTATTGACATCCATTGTGCAAATGAGTATCTTGAACAAGGAGCATCATGGGAGGAAAAAAATGAAATAATGGAAATGAGTATGGATGAGTTGGGCATGCCTACTTTAGAATAAATGCCTACATAAAAATATTTTGATATTATATCTGATTTTGGAGTGCATGACATCATCACTAATGTGCAACCATTTTCATTTATTTGTTGTATTATGTTCATGTTTTTTGTTGTGGTTATACTCTCCATTATTTTCAGAGAGGTGATGTAAATTTGGTTGAATTTAAGAAACATTATTTTGGGATATATGTTATATTTTATTCAAAATACAAAAAAAAAAAATTTACTATGCAAAGATGACTATATGTTGTTTGAATGATATTTTGATTACTATGTACTTATGCAATGATGACTAAATGTTAAAATGTTATGTCTGTAACTATCATGGACTACATTATAATTATATAACAATGAGTATCTATTGTATGATAATTTTATTTGATTGCCATTGTGTATCTCTAGGATATTCCTAATTTTTTTATGTATTCAATGTGTAAATATTGTTTAAAGTTGTTTAAATAAAATCAACGTTCAAATTTTTTTTACATGTTATTAATTTGGTATCATTCATAAATTTCAATATTTCATCATTCACAATGTGTATTACATATTGGTTAAATGAAATGTTATTTTTGTAAGCTACAATAGATGGAAAAAATGTGGGATCAAATTGTGCAACTCCCACTGTAGAATCCAAGTGAGGGTCATTTGACTACAACAATGTCATGTGGGAAACTTTTCCTAACATTAATGATGAATACTTGTGGGTCGCTTGGGTAGATCATGATAGGGTTGATGAATTTGTGAAATGAGTATCAAAAAGGGAGTCGGTAACTAATTTTTTGTGTGTTTCACATCTCAAGAACAAATTACATGTTCTCAAAAAGCAGAGTATGATCAATGTTACCTTTGAATATGTCATGTAAGTGACCTTGCATTTTAAATAACAAGTGTGTTTGTATTCATATGTTGTTATGTTTTATTTATATTACATTTATGTATCATAATTTCAATTTTTGTACACTTGATATGTTTAACATATTTTTATAGATATTTATGCTCATATGGGGCTAACACTTTTTAGGAAATTGATGCTATGCCAAAAGACAAGTCCACACTTACAAATATATAAAATGGTATCCAGTTGGGATGAAAACATATAATTTGTCACTGTTAGTGTCATTTCATCACATGCTGAATGGTCATTACACCTAATCATGTTTTGATCACATACAATCTGGTAGGGCACATAGACAGTGAACACAATCATTGTCATGACCAATAATATGAGCATTTCAAAGGAAATAAATATTTTTTTACTCCTTACATCAAACCCTAACTAAATGAATGGGTTCTTAGGTTACTATTATTTTTGAATGTCTACTAATGATATCCATCTTAAACATCATGAGATGGTAAATGAGAACTTGTATTATTTAATTACGAAACACAACAGGATGAATTTTTGAGTAAGGATGATATATATAATAAAAAAACACTAAACCAAAGAGGAAAAATATGTCTATAGTCCCAATGATTCATAATGTGTTTAAGAGTGAGTGTTGGAAAATTTTGACAAGTGGTTTGTCTACCAGGGATATAATGAGGAAGATATTGATGAAAGTGGAAATCCCTTTTGTACTAGGCATCCAACTCCCACAATAGTTGGAATGGTTATTGAGATTTTGGAATTGCATGTTATTGATGATAGCCTTAATGTTCAAAACGAATGCAATAAAGGTATGTTTCAATTTTTTTAATGGTTATTGATAATATATATATTTCATAACATGAAATCTCATTTTAATTATGTATATCTTTACAATTAATGTTGACCAATTTTGGTCCTGCAAGCCAAAAATCGGTCTCCCTTTTCTTTCCTTGCTATCCTGATTAGTCAGTCTCTGATGTCTTCACCTTACTACAATTGTGGTTTTTTCCCTTTGTAATAGGCCTATTCTTATAAAGAGCTGAGTGATTTGAGTCCTATAGGTTTTTTTAGTTGATTTGGGGCTTATTTCACTTCAACAAATTACCTCAAACAAGCCTTTTATCAGCAAAAGAATGGGCCAGTTTCAAAGAGATGCAAGTCTTTTACAAAACTCCAAAGGTCAAGTGCCCTTGTAGAGGGTAGGAAGGTGACAAATGGGACCATTCAAGAAAGATATAAAGGATAAATTTAGACCCAAAGTGCCCTTGCAGAGGGCAAAGAACACATTTGTAAGAGATCAAAGAAGAAAGTCAAAAGGGAAGTTTCCTTTGGAAAAAGTGACAAGGCAAAACAAAGGATTTCTTCAAACTTTTTATCCAAAGAAAATCCATGTAGAAACAAAAGGTAAATTCTTTCAAACAAAATGCCTGAAAGAATTCTTTTGGACTTTTATTTGAATAAATTTACCAAATGAAAGCTGAGACATTGAAGGCACATTTCCTTCACATAAAATGTCTGGAGGAATTCCTTCAAACATTTTGTCCAAAGGAATTTAAAAGACAAGGGAACCCAAAAGGTAGGTGTCCTTACAAAGGGATCTCGACTATCAAAAGGACCTTTTCCTTTTTTTTGAAGGTTCACCTTCCCTTCGAGAAGGTTAATTTTTCAAAATCCAACATGTCAACTAGCCGTTGAGGGTTCAAATGTCTGGTGACATATACATAGACATCAATTTTAAGGTGATAAGATAGTCACTAATTTTTAAATGTTTAAGGATGGGCCTGTGCATGGAAATGGGTTAACAATTGAAGAAAAGATAAAGAACATTTCTTTCAGACAAGATGTCTAAAAGAATTTGAGAATGCCTAAGCATCACTAAAAGTGGGTGGTAAAGCTCAGAGAGAATATAGAATTCCTTAAGACAAGTATCTAAAGGGTTTTCTTTAGATGTTTTATCCAAGGGAATTCGAAGGCTCAAAGACCTAAAGATAGACTCAGCAACCCACTAGGAAAGAAGCCAAGAGGAAACAAATAATAGCCCTGAGAGCTGAGTTGCTAGGAAAAGACAAGAAGTAACAAAGAAAGAGAGAGAGAATAGTGAACCCAAAACATAACCACGCACACATAAGACAATGCTTAGAACATTCTAGAAGATACATCCAACCAAGCGTAAGAATGAATAGATCAATTCAGGTGGCACAGGAGGTGTCAGTAGGAGAAGTAATTCCTTGTAGATGGAATAGTCTCCACCAAATAGCCATCAATGGAACTATGCAAGAATTTAATAGATCACTCCATTTTCCCCTTTTTTAGCATTAATAAGCAGATAGTTGTGTAATTTTCATAGAGAGGTGGCCTTGTCATTCAAAAAACAAAGTGACCCAGACTTTAGCAGTAACATTTAATATAGTTTGAGCAGCAAAATCAATATCTATGACATCTATAGCATGGTTCTTTCAGGCCCATTTATGGAAGGATGACAGTAGCATGAGTGGATTCCTCTTTCCTAGGTGTTTAATATAGTATGGTCTTCCTATTACTTGGGGGACAAAGAGTCTTCCTCTAAATTCTATATATTTTAACCTCTTAGCTAGGTAAAAAGGGATCTCTCACTTGTGTATGGTCAAGCCTTGGACAATTTTTACCTTTTAATCAAAATAAGTGTGTTTTACCTCCATATAAATTGTGATACTTATGAATATGTTTGTGCATCAAATTTGTGTTTAGTCATTTCATCTTGATGCTTTCATAGATCGACACCAGCATATCTAATATATCCAAGACCATTTTTGTAGGTTAACAGGAAGTGCCCAAGTTGGAGGATGGAGATAGAAGAGCAATTATCTGATAGTGTGCTTTTGGAGCACATATGTTAGGTTCTTTTTATTTTTATCTCCATTAAGCCCCTTGTTAAAATTCCCATGCATTCTAGTCTTTTATCCATATAAAGTGTCTATTCACTCTTTTGATGTAAAGTGTTGATATAAGCTGAGTAGATTAGATCATTTGGTGCATCACCATTTTAGATAGGTTCTAATTTTGTTATATCCTTCTCCCTTTTCACCCCACCATTATTAATAGTAGTATTTAAAGACCTCAAAGATGCATTAAAGGGAGATAGCCCTTATCTAGATATTCATTCCTCAATTTGGTTAAGCCCATAACAAGAGGAATATCTCTATTGTGTCACGTGGAAGAAATAAGTTGATCCTTCTTTTAAAGGGTGTAATCCACAGTGTCAATAGTTTTTGGCATGCCTGATGGTTCCATTTTTTGATGCTCTAAAAAGTTTTAGGATTGGTGTTGGTCATGTTACTGCAAGAGTGAGCAAACTAACCCAGCATCTAGTGACTCCATTTTTAAGAACTCAGTCTCTGGTAAGAGATCATCCTGGTATCCCATGCCTAAGGTTACCATAAGATCTTATACCAAGGGTGTCCCTTTTGAATTCATTGATCTGCCCTTAAACTCAAAAAAGTGGCTAAGGTTTGCAAGAACTCATCCCTATACAAAAAATCAATTTCCCAGACCTACCATAAAATATACCTACATGAGAAGACCCAAGTTGAATCCTATCATCACCATGGCTTTACCTTTTGTAGCCTTCAATGGTCAAATCCCTTTAAACCTTCTATAGTATGACCCAATCCCAAGATAGCCCTTAAGAGTGTTCTTCCTTTTAATGGATAGGGGCATATTACCACTATTGAGCATATCAAAAATATAGCCAACCTCTGTAACATCCATAATGTCACTAAAGAGAACATAGCCATCATGTTACTGGCATTGTCTTTTAAGGGTAATATTTTAGACTGGTATGGGACCTTGCCTATGAATTTGATTGGCTCATGGAATGAATTAGGCACCATCTTGACAAATAGATTTAGGGAGAAGAGTGACCATCTCTCTCTAGCTGAGCAATTGACCACCATGAAAAGAACTCCATATGAATTTATACATGATTTTAATACCAGGTTCCAAAAGACTTGGGACAAAATCACCATTTTAATGAGGCCTACCCCAAGCTATGCTTTCCTTTACTACTTAAAGGCTTTGAATAACGACATTGCTATCATGATACAGTCCATGGGAGGACAAGTGTTACCCGTTGCCTATGAAATAGCCATAGCTGCCAAAAATTGTTTGGTGCAAGTAGGAAAAATAACCCCTAGACCTCATATGTCACTCTTTCTTTAATTACAACTACTAGTTCAGAGTATTTCACCCACTTTAGCTCCTCTACTTAGTGTATAAAATCTAACTGCTACCTCGCCAAATGAACTCCATTAAGTTAAGAGTTTGTTACAAAGTGTTATAAATGAATTAGTAGCTCTCAAGAGGCAACAAGCTCAAATCTATCAACCAAGTCAAGGATACCAGCAGTTTAGACAAATGAATAGACCTCCTTTCCAAAATTATAACTAAGGATAGGGTTAGATTACCCAAGTCATACCATATCAAGGTTATAATCTAGGTGCCCCTTCATCATCCAAATCTCTTCTTCCCATTCAAAATAATTTGGTATAGGAACAACCTAATTTCCCACCCTTAGGGTATGTCTAAGAACATGTTGCTTATAATAATGAGTTGCCAAATCAATGCATGAACACTCAAGACAATCAAACATCCCAATTCCCAAGTTTTGATGAATCAACACAACTTGGGATGGACAATAGGTAGACTTAGTCTGATTCCACTCTTATGAACCACCGAGAAGAATTCTATGCAGTTAATTATGTGTGGAGTATTAATAACTAGAGTGATTATCTTGTAGCCAATACTAGGTCCAAAAAGAGAGCTATGGAGGAAGCTCAGGTAACTACTCAAGCATCTGTAGCATCTTTTTCATCACAAGTGAACTAGAATTTTCTAAATTACAAGCCACTAGTTACAACCTCAACTCCTCAGGTTGCACCTTAGGCTATAAATGCCCACAAAGAAAATTCAAAAGAGAGCAACCCTCAGATCAATGTGGTGGACCAAATGACGAAGTTGCGCATGAATATCTTATTATGAGATTCCTTAGCAATGTCAAGAGAAAAAGATATACTCCAAAAGGAATTGCATGAGCTAAATGAACAAGCTATCCCAACAAAGGCTGATAATGTGTTGATTATGAATGGGCACCCTTCCATAACAAGTCAAGCAAAGAAGGATGAAAATGTTCCTCCTTTATATCTATCCTTAGTCATTAGAGATTTCTTGGTTCACAATTGTATTATTGATAGTGGGGCAAGCACCTCAGTAATGCCCAAATGCATAGCAAATATACTGGGACTCAAATATGAGGAAATGACCAAGGGAGTCCTACAATTAGATAGATCACCATCTAAAACATTAGGAATTGTAAGAGGCTTGAATCTAATGTTTCATTCTTATCAACCTTCTCCATTCCCCATGATGTGCTAGTGTTATATGTTCCTCCCTACTTTGATTTCTACTTATCCATGGATTTCACATCCAAGATAGGTGGGTACTTAGTAACAAATTAGTCTTACATAGTTTTTAGAACCAAATATGGAACTAAAGTGAAGATTGAGTCAAAGCCCATCCATAAATATCATCTAGAGCCATACTCACTCAAGGTGGCAAACATCAACTACGCCATCATTGATGAAGAAGAATTCCAAATAGACCAATCCCCACCATCTTCCCTTGAAGGAGTTACTGACCTACTCTTAGATGAATGGGGAAGTGATAATTTTGAACATGACCCATATAATTTCATCAAAGAGGTAGGTCTTGGAGTTTATTTCTTGAATGAAGAAGCTACTTTCATGCCAAATTTGATGAAGTCAAACCAAGATAGTTATGGTTTGTGGTAACTCTTCTTCGATGGATCAAGAAGCAAATTGAAATCTGGTGGTGGAGTAATGTTAGTTTCACCCTCAAAATAAATATACTTCTCAAATTTTAGATTCCAATTCTCTTGCACCTGTAACATCATTTAATATGAGTCTCTCATTCATGGTTTAGAGTGGGGAAGGAAAAGAGGAATAGAAGAATTGTAGGTTTTTGGAGCTAGTGAATTAATTGTAAACTAGGTGAGAGGTTGAAACTTGACCAAGAATTCATTACTTAAGTCTTACAAACATAGGGTGTGGGACCTAATAGAATTTTTTTTGGCTTTCAACATTATTTCTATTCTAAGAGAACAAAATAAGCAAGCATACAGACTAGTAACAGTTGGTGCTCAGTTTGATATTCCCAAGGGAATAGGTCAAGATAATAGTCTGCACCATTTAAAAGTGATAATAAGAAATTCTATACCTAATAATGTCACCAATTAGCAGGTGTTTGATAGTGATCAACAAATAGCACTCTTCTTACAAGAGGAGGTTGAGTTTGCTTCTAGGAATCAATCCAAGATATAATAGCAGTATGACGGCCAGATTGTTCAGCTAAAGAATAACAAAATTCCTAAGGGTTTGGTCACTCTCAAATTTATCTTCAATGAGGATGACCAACTTAAAAATGATAAATCAAGCATCACAACCAAGAAATAAAATTATGAAAGAGTCAAAATATTCAAAGATAGGCTGTTGTCACTTGGGAAGGTATGTACAAATGATGAAAGGCATTCTTTCATTTTGTTATGCCAAGAGTTTGCCGATGTTTTTGCTTGGGAGTATAGCGACCTGAAGGGTTTTGACCCAAGCTTGGCCTAACACACCATTGAGTTTTAGGAGGGTGTCAAACCCATCAAACAAAAACAAAGGCCCATCAATATAAAGGTTGAGCCTCTCATGCAGAAGGAACTCACCAAGTTGATTTATTCTAGAATCATTTTTCCTATCAAACAGTCTTCTTGGCTAGCTAATATAGTCCCTATTAGGAAGAATAATGGGGAGATCAAACTATGTGTCAATTTTATAGAACTCAATAGAGTCTCATTAAAATATCACTATCCCCTCCCAAGTATGGAGAAGATCCTCCAAATGGTGATAGGTAGTGAACATTTCTCCCTCCTGGATGGGTATTCAGGGTACAATCAAATTCTAGTGTGAGACTGTGATTAGTATAAGATAGCCTTCACTACCAAGTGGGGAAATTTTACCTATAGGAAGATGCCATTCAGATTGTCAAATGTTGGATCTACCTTTCAATGAGCCATGGACATGGCTTTTCAAGGTCTAATAAATAATATTGTATTGGTCTATCTTGATGATGTGATAGTTTTCTCTAAGGATGCAGGATAACATTTGAAACACCTGAGGAAAATCTTTGAGAGGTGTAGAGAGTTTGGTATCTATCTCAACCCAGATAAATATTTGTTTATTGTCTACGAAGGCAAACTCCTTGGTCATAGTGTTTAAAAAATGGGCTTGACCATTGATCCAGATAGAGTATGTGCCATACTAGCACTATCCTTACCTAAGCACAAGAAGGGTCTGTAAAGCTTCTTTGGTAGAATAAATTTTATTAGGAGATTTATCCCTAATTTTGCTAAGATAGTCAAGCCACTAACTTCCATGCTGAAGAAGGATGAGAAGTTTGCATGAACAGCACAAAGGAAGGATAGTTTTGAAGGGATTAAGCAAGCTATTACCCAGGCTCCCACCTTGATCAGCCTTGACTTTGTCAAGGATTTTAACCTTTAAACCTTTGAAAATTAAGAGGTAATCTTTGCCATGCTCACTTAATAAAATGATAAAAATATTGAATAACCTCTCGTATTATTTAGCCAAGGTCTAGAAGGTTTTGAAATTAGGTACACATGTTGAAAAGCAAGCACTTACAATGGTATAAAGCCTGTATAAATTTAGACATATGTTGTCAAACAACAAGATTCATATCATGGTACCACATCTTAGTGTCAAGGATTTCTTGATTAGTCTTGATTTAAATGAAAAGAGGGCAGGATGGATTACCAAGGTAATGGAATATGATGTGGATATCAAAACCACCAAGCTGGTAAAGGGAAGAGGGTTGTGTGAACACCTCACTACAAACCTTAAACAATAGAAAGAGGGCATTTTGTTACTCCATGATGAAGTTATAGTAGAGGAACCTGTAGTCATAAAGGACTGGGCACAAGAAAAGACTCATTTCCTTCTCACTGATGAGTGCCCACAGGGCCTTGATAGGACTAAGAGGAGGTATTTAACGTTCCAATAACTTCTTTATGTCCTAGTTGATGGGGTGACATTTAGAAAGGATTTTTTAGGTGTTCTCTTGATATGTATAAACTCAAATTAGGTCAATAAGGTACTATTTAAATTTCATGACAGACCAACTGGTGGTCACTTTGCTCCTAAGCCTACAACTACAAGGATTATGAGGGCTATTTACTTTTGTCCCACTTTATTTAGAGATAGTCATGCCTAGGTATAGAAGTGATAGAAATGTGCTCTCTTTGATGGAAAGTAATGGCTAGTTGTAATGCCTCTACAACCTATTTAAGTAGAATAGTCATTCATGCAATGGGGCCTGGACTTCATAAGAATGATCAACCCTCCTTCTAATGCTGGCCACAAGTGGGTCTTGACTGCTATATATTATTTCATGAGATGGGTATAAGTTGTTGCTTTGAAGGAAGCTAATGAAAGTGCAATCCTATACTTTTATGAAGGCTTGATGATAAGATTTGGATTCCTAACTACCATCATCTCATATCATGCATTGGCTTTCTTGGAAACCAAAACAAGCGAGTGGGTGTTAGGATGTGGCATCTATCCTATTACTTCTTCCAATTACTACCCACAAGGAAATGGGCTGGCTGAGCCCACCAATAAGAATTTGATTAGGATCATTAGAAGGACAATGGAGGAAAATCAGAGAACTTGACATGCCAAGCTGAAAATAGCCTTGTGGATAGATAGGGTTACTCCAAAAAGAGTAGTTGATAATTCACCATACACACTTTTGTATGGAAGGGAATCTAGACTTCCTATTTTGCTTAAATTGCTAGCCTTAAATCTTGCCCACCAACTGCAATTGGAAGAAAGAAACATCATGGAGGTTAGATTTTGTGAATTAATGGAGCTTTAGGGAACAAGAGACCAAGCCATGGTTTTCATGAACAGTCGTCAACAACAAATGAAGAAGCATTTTGATAAGAAATTCTCCTCAAAAGGCTTCTTAAAAGGTGACATTATCGTGAAATGGGATGAAGACCGAGCTAAACCTAGAAATCACATAAAATTTGATGCCTTATGGAGTGGTCCATATGTCATCACTCAATCCAAGCAACATAAAGCATTCCAACTATCTAGGTTGGATGGTGGAGAACTACATATCCCAATTAATGGGATATATCTTAAGCATTATCACTAGGCCTTCTTTTTTTATGTACTTATTTTCTCTATTTTTTCCCTTATTTTCCCTAAGTGATTTTGTTCATGTTTGTAGTTTTTTAGCCTTATGTGTGTTTTGTTTACTGTTTGGGGTAAAAGCTTCATGTTGATTCTTAAGTTTCTCAAGGTTATTATCAACCTTTTAGGCTATATTCTGACTTCATGCCCAATGGACTTGTAAGCCACTAATTTTATTAAGCATAGCAGGCATGCTTCCCCTATGAATTTCCAAATATGTTGACCAATTTTGGTCTTATAGGCCAAAAATTGGTCTCCCTTTTCTTTCTTTGTTATCCTGATTAGTCAGTCTATGATGTCTTCACCTTACTACAATTATGGTTTTTTCACTTTGTAATAGGCTTGTTCTTATTAAGAGCTAAGTGATTTGAGTCTTGTAGGTTTTTTGAGTTGATTTGGGGCTTATTTTGCTTTAATAAATTACCTTAGACAAGCCTTTTATCAGTAAAATAAAGGCCCAGTTTCAAAGAGATGCAAGTCTTTTACAAAACTCTAAAGGTCAAGTACCCTTGCAGAGAACAGGAAGGTGACAAATGGGACCATTCAAGCAAGCTCCAAAGGACAAATTTGGACCCAAGGTGCCCTTGTGGAGGGTAGAGAATGCATTTTTAAGAGATCAATGTAGAAATCTGAAAGGGAAGTTTCCTTCAAAAAAAGTGACAAGGCAAAACAAAGGATTTCTTCAAACTTTTTGTCTAAAGAAAATCCATGTAGAAACCAAAGTTAAATTATTTCAGACAAAATTCTTGAAGGAATTCCTTTAGACTTTTGTCTAAATAAATTTAAAAAATGAAGGTTGAGACATTGATGGCACATTTCTTTTAGGTAAAATGTCTGAAGGAATTCCTTCAGATATTTTGTCTAAAAAGAATTTGAAAGATAAGGGAACCCGAAAGGTAGGTGCCCTTGTGGAGGGCTCTCGGCTATCAAAAAGGACCTTTTATTTTTTTTCAAAAGGTCAACTTACCTTTTGGAAGGTTTATTTTGCAAAAGCTAAAGGAATTACTAAAAAATGATGACGGGCCTAATTACGTCAACTTCAACATGGTGACTAGTTGTTAAGGGTTTAAACGTTTGGTGACGTTCACATGGATGTCAATTTTACAATGATAAGATAGCCATTGATTTTCAAATGTTTAAGGATGGGCCCATGCATGGAAATGAGTTAACAATTGAAGAAAAGCAAAAGAACATTTCTTTCAGACAAGATGCCTAAAAGAATTCTAGAACACCTAAGCATCACCAAAAGTGGGTAGTAAAGCTCAGAGAGAAGAAAAAATTCCTTTAGACAAGTGTCCAAAGGATTTCCTTCAAATTTTTTGTCTGAGGGAATTTGAAGGCTCAAAGACCCAAAGACAGACTCAATGACCCATGAGGAAAGGACCCAAGAGGAGACAAATAATAGCCCTGAGATCTGAGTTGTCAAGAAAAGACAAAAAGTAATAAGGAAAGAGAGAGAGAATAGTGAACCCAAAGCATGGCCACGCACACATAATACAACACTTAGAAAATTCTAGAAGATACATTCAAATAAGCATAGGAATGAATAGAGTAGTCCAGGTGGCACAGGAGGCATCTATAGGAGAAGTAATTGCTTGCAGATAGAATAGTCTCCACCAAATAGCCATCAAGGGAATTATGTGAGCATTCAATAAAGCAGTCCATTTTTTCCTTGTTTAGCATTAATAAGCAGATAGTTGTATAAGTTTCATATAGAGGTGGCCTTGTCATTCCAAAAACAAATCAACCCATAATTTAGCAAGAACATTTAATACAATTTGAGCGGTAAAGTCAACATCTGTGACATCTACAACATGGTTCTTTCAGGCCCATTTATGGAAGGATGATAATAGAATGAGTAGATTCTTCTTTCCTAGGTGTTTAATATAGTATGGGCCACCTATTCTTTGGGGGACCAAGAGTCTTCCTCTAAATGCTATATATTATAACCTCTTAGCTGGGTAAAAAGGGATCTCTCACTTGTGTATGGCGAAGCCCTAGACAATTTTAGCTTTCAATCAAAAGAAGTGTGTTTTACCTCCATCTAAATTGTGATACTTATGAATATGTTTGTGCATCAAATTTGTGTTTAATCATTTCATCTTGATGATTTCATAGATCAACACCAACATATCTAGTATATCCAAGACCATTTATGCAGGTTATAGGAAGCACCCAAGTTGGAGCATAGAGACAGAAGAGAAATTATCTAATAGTGTGATTTTGGAGCACCTATAGGTTATTTTTCTTTGTATCTCCATTAATCCCCTTGTTAAAACACCCATGCAATCTGGTCTTTTATTCAAATGAAGTGTCTATTCACTCTTTTGATGTAAAGTGTTGATATAAGCTGAGTAGATTGGATCATTTAGTGTATCACCATTTTAGATAGGTTTTGATTTTGTTATATCCTTCTCCTTTTTCACCCCCCCCCCCCAATTATTAATATTAGTATTTAAGGACCTCAAAGATGCATCAAAGGGAGATAGCCCTTATCTAGAGATTCATTCCTCAATTTACTTAATCCCATAGCAAGAGGAATATCTCTATTGTGCCGCATGGAAGAAATAAGTTAATCCTTCTTTTAAAAGGTGCAATCCATAGCATCAATTCTTATAATTGTACACATTGTTTGTGTTTGATTCCATACACCAAGGTGTGCCCATTACATGGGTCATTATGTCACAATCATGTACTACTAACATAAACCAATGGATGAAAATACTTCTATAGAGAGTACATTTAAAATACATTGAGTGGACAATTAGTGCCTTCATAGTATACAATGTTTCTCCAAAGATAAAATTTATTAGGTGTCTCCATTATTCATATACACATCATGAAGTTCATATGTACCATTCTCATTTTATACTATAATCTCTACAAAATTTATTATGTTATGTACAAAAAAATTTAATTATGAGGTATACTTATGTAGTTTTCATGTCTATCCAGAGTGGTTATCCTAACCCAATGGGAATCCCACCCCCACTAGTTGATGCACCATCTAAAACCCTCTTAGGATCTCTAATGAGTCAACATGAATGTCTAAACTTAGGGCATGCCTAAAATGAGGACTAACTACTAATTTATTTCTCCTAAAACATCTGATGGCATCAACAAACAATAATTAAACTAAAAAATTCAACATTGAAGGTAGCAGATAAAATTACATACAATCCATTCAGCCTCAGTAGATATCTCTTTCAAGAAATTGTTTCCTTTTGAATCAACCATCATAATTCTAGACCATTCAACATTCAAAGCATTATTCTCCAACATTAACAATTTTCATACAAGTTAGTTTGAATTATGGTTTACAACATTAGACATTGTCTATGAACTATACAAAAAATTTAGAGTATCAATCACTAGGACACTTAAATGTATTGAGAATAAATAGCATGCACAAAATGCTAGTTGCCTATCCATCAACCAAAATAACAAATGAGCAAAGACATAATTCCAAAATGAATAAATATAATTTAACTAGTTTTTCATTTCCATTATAGGTGTAAGGGAGTGAATGAATTCCCCCATGTTCCTCAGGTGCCTAATAAGCTCTAAAATCATGATCAATTCATGATTATCAAGGTACCAATAGGATCAAATAGGTTTACAGTTTTTTGACTAAATTTAAGATATCAATGTACCAACAAGGTTAGAGAAGCATTCAAATGGTGACTAAAAATGTATTTGATAGGGTTATATAGGTGTTTGAATGACAAGTAAAAGTGTTTCAATGAAGTTTTATATGGTCATTATGGCAACATTTGTAGCTTTATACGTTATAGTTTATTTATATGAAATACACTTTATATTCTAGGAACAATAACCTACAATCACACCCAATATGCTTAGTCTTTGAGATAGATTCTACAAACTAAAAAAACCAACTTTTATAAATCCATTCTAAAAAAATCTAGTGCATGAGGTGTATGAGCACAAATAATGGTTTATAATGCTCCATATCTCAAGAACCAATATCCTGTGTCATACTTGTTATAGGTTCACCTTATTTAAGACACAAAATCACATACATTTGTTGTTACACTTTATTAAAACATATATTGTAATATATAATAGAGAGTTAGACCACTTACAATCCCAATGTGGGGAATCACACTTCTTCCAATGACCTTTTTCATCATGAAGTATTGTAATAGGAATCATAATAAAAGTATTAAAAATATTATTGAAACAAAACTTTTTATTATCAATATTTTATCTAATGATGGTTCCATGCATGGCATAAAACTTTGAAATGTCTTAAAGGGTAAGTGCACAAAGTTTGGAGACAAAAAATGGCCTACCTGTGGACATGATTTTTCTAAAATTTTAGAACATTTGAACTACTGTAGATAATTTGAAATATCTACACTCTAAATTTGAAGATGGTGTAAAAACATGAAATGTATAATTTTGGTTCTAGTTTCCAAAACACTGAATTCTTTTTAAAATGGTTATGTATAACTAGGTCAAACATCTAAAATTTGAATAGGAACTCCTATTTTTTCCAAAAAACATGGTAGATAGATGACCATGATGCACACCATTTTTTGAGAATTGTTTAATATTATTTGAAACCATTTAGGGAAAATTTATATAAAATTTTCTAGCATGTCACATATATCTTTTGTATTTTTTCAATGAATACTTTGTTTTATGAATTTATCAAGTAAATAGATCCTAAAAATGACAAAGAAATGGATATCCATCTGTGTGACATGCCTAACTACATCAAAAAAATGAAAGTCATTTCTTTTTCAATGTGTGTAGAATTAGGCCCACTTGATCAACATGTAATTTGTTTTTCACTTTGATCAATGAAAGACAAATTACATTAACATGTATAGGCATGTATTTTTACAGCATGTAGTGGCCTAAGAAAGGCATAGTTAGAAATAAACATAGTTTAAAACCTTATATTAGTCCAAAAATTATAAAAAACATATTTTTGGAAAGAGAAAAACATGTGTGTCATGACGATATCAAGTTTTTAAATTTTCATGTTGAAATTCTTAGTGTATTTAGTAATCAAAGTTAAAATTTGTTGTCTATTTTCATACCTTTCAAAACTCAGTTGTACACTGATAGTCCAAGCCTTTGGATCAAGAATCCAATCCATTCCCTAGATAAAAGGTGTGAGAATTGAATTCAAATTCAAATACCATGATTATGTTAATATCATGATCACCTTAATAATGTGATTACATTAATAATGTAATTGAATTATTAACTACATTATTAGTGTGATCATAGTATTTAATAATGTGATCATGCTACTTATTGTCAACACCCTGAAACTTGAATAGGAGTCATTAGGCCTAGTAGTCTTAAGATCAAATATTGGTTTATTAATATTGTTGTTTGGGAACAATTTTCTTATTAAGAATTGATAGCATTGAATGATAACTAGAGATGTATTAACCTATAAATCAATTTATTATTCCTTTGATCCCAATATGGTGTACAATCAGGCCAATAGATCCCAAATTGACATTAGAAGGGCATATTTCCTTAGATGGAGCTTGGTTAACCCTGATTATGTATCAAATTAAACTAAATACTTGGTTTTTTATAATATGGTGTGTAATTAGAGACCCAATTGACATCATATGGACATAATTCCTTTCTCAAGGATCATTATCCCTGATTATGTATTAGATTGAACTAAATATTCAATTATTTTAATATGGTGTGCTATCAAAGCCCTAATTGACATTATATTGAAGTAATTCCTTACACGGGGACCAATTACTCTTAATTACATATTACATTGAAGAAAATACTTGATTGGTTAAATATGACATGTAATTAGGGAAAAACATTCACAATGGACATTAGATGGACATAACTCATTGCATGGGGTGAAAATGGCCTCGATTGATATTCTATGTGGAAGCAGTTAATTACATAGGACTTGGTTGTCCTCAATTATGTATAGTATTGAAAAAATATCAATTGATTTAACATGGTGTAATTAGAACCCCAAATGATATTATATGGATGTAATTCCTTACTTAAGGATTGAGTGGCCCCAATTACATATCATGTTGAACCTAAATACTCAATTGATTCAATATGGTGTGAAATCAGGGATAATGAAACCCAATTGGAACATTATATGGACAAAATTACTTTTGTGCCTCACTTGTCCAAATTATGTATAAGATAAAACCAAATACATGATTAGCTGGATATAGTTTACAATCACTGCCAACAAAGTTGTAATTGACATTAGATGTATGAATATTTACTTGCATGAGCCTTGGTTGGCCATAATTGCATATTCAACTAAACTAAATACTTGGTTGATTCAATATGTTATGTATTTGGGACCAATAGAGCCCCCTGTTGACAGTAGAAGGATAAAATTTCTTATATAAGGCTTGTTTGGACTAAATTTCATATGCCATATTGAACAAAATATTCTTTTAGTTGAATTTGGTTCACAATCAGAATCCCAATTATTATTAGATGGATTTAATTCCTTATAGAGGGTTTAATTGGTCCTAATTTCATATCAAATTCAATTAAACACTCAATTATTTGAATAAGGTGTGTAATTAGGGCCTAATTAAAATTATGTTGACACAATTCCTTGGGCAAGCCTTGATTGGCCCCAATTATGTATCATTAGGAATCAAATACTCAATTAGTTCAATATGGTATGCAATCAGGGCCATGTAATCCCCAGTTTCCATTATACATGAATGTAATTCCTTGCACGTGGCTCCCTTAAACCAAATTGTATATCAAAGAAAAAAAAACTTATTTTTTTAATATGATGAGCACTTGGATCCCCAATTGATATCATATGGATGAAATTCCTTACCTTGAGGCTTAGTAAGCCCCTAGGATCAATTTATCCCCAATTCATCCTTTATATATAGTAAGAATTAGGTTCACAGGGATGCACTCGGTTAAAATTACATCAGTCATTACTACAATTAGCTTTGTAGGCTCAATTTGTGATGATGTGGGGGATAATTGATCCCAAATTCAGATTATTTACTCACATATCTATGTTTAAAGAGCTCAAATTTGCCCCATTTGCCATCATAATTGTACCTTATATACCCTAAAACCTATACCCTAAGCCCTAATCCCTAAAGTTCATAATCCCTAAACTCTAAACCATAAATAGAAACTCTTTAAACCTTGAACCAATCATTTTAGCCCAAATTAACATCATTTACACTAAAGAATTAAGTTCATAGGGCTCATCTTAGCCTAAATCACATGACTAATTGCCCCATTTGACTAATTCACTTGATCTACATGATGACATCATTCATATAATGATAATCCAAAACACATTCTATAGTCACAAATGGGTCTAAGGGATTCAAATTATCCTCAATTATCCTTTTGATTGACCTTGTATACCATGTATATACATTAAAACCTAAAACACATAAACCCTAAACCTTAAACAATATAACTTGAATTGTAAACCATAAACTTTCCCTATTTACCAACTTCAATTTAGTCCCAATTAACATCCTTTATAGTAAGAATCATATTTGAACACATGGCTTATCTAGAGATTAGACATTAATATATACAGGTCCTTAAACCTAAACCCTATGACCTAATCCCTAATCCCTAAAACATAAATTGTAAGATTTCCCTATGTCATAATGCCCACTATATGCCATAAACATACATACCTTAAAATATAACTAATTTTATCATGAGATGTCATAAAATGCACTTTTTAAACCTATGGCTAAAGACTTTGGAGTACCAATATAGTTGTGCATCTGAATTAAATTGAGGCTATTTCTAGCCCCTTCAACCTAATTAACTAAAGAGGAGGATCTAGTTGATTATTTTAATCGAGGAGGCATTTGAGGCCAATTTGAACCCCTTTCATGGTAAGATATGATTTGGGGCAAAATCAAAAGATCGATCCTCTATTAAAAATTTATCCAATTAGTCAATTTGTGTAATTCCCTACATGATCTGGGCAAAATTATCCCCTAAACCAAATTTATGGCTCAATTGATGGTATAACTTGTATGCAATATGTACATGGCATAATTGACCCTACTTTTATCATAAATGTAAACATGAAGATAATCAAGTCATAAATAGGTGTCTCAAATAGCTCAAATGTTCTTCAATTACCTTAGTGATTAGACCCTATATCCAATACATTAAACCCTAAGGTACTTTGTACCATTTAACTTTAACCTTAAAAACCCTATACCATTTACATTAAACCCTAATCCATAATCCCTAAACCCTAAACCCTTTAAATTATAGACCCTAAACCCAAAACCAATAAATTTAGCCCTAATTAACATCTTATATATATATATATATATATATATACACACACATATATATATAGTAAGTATTAGGTTCACAAGGATGAACTTGGTTAAAATTGTTTCACTAATTACCACAGTTAACATCATAGGCTCAATCTATGATGATGTGGTGGATAATTGATTCCAAATTCACATTCTTTACTCATAGATATAGGTTTAATGCTCCTAAGTTTTCCCCAATTGCCTACATGATTGTATAAATATACCTTAAGCCCTAATCCTTAAAGTTCCTAATCCCTAAACTCTAAACCATAAATATAAACTCTTTAAACCTTGAACCAATCATTCTATCCCAAATTAAAATCATTTATAGACTAAGAATTAAGTTCATAGAGCTTAGTTTGGCCTAAATCACATGACTAATTACCCCATTTGACTAATTCACTCAATTTGCATGATACCCTAAATTGTAAACCATAAGCTTTCACTATTTACCAATCAAATCAGTACCAATTAACATCTTTTATAGTAAGAATTAGTTTCATATGTCATAGATCGATTAGATAAATTAATATACAGGTCCTTAAACCTAAATCCCATGACCTAATCCCTATTCCCTAAAACATAAATTGTAAGCCTGATGTCCTAATGCCCACTACATGTTGAAAATATATGTGCCTTATGATATAATTGATTTTATCATGAGATGTCATAAAATACACTTTTTAAACCTATGGCTAAATCCTTTGGAACTTACCAATCTAGCTGTTGACTTTATGTACCCTAAACTTGAGCCCTAAACACTATACCCTAAATTGTAAACCAAAAAGTTTCCATATTTACCAATCAGTTTAGTCTTAACTAACATCCTTTATTGTAAAAATTAGGGTCGCATATGGCATATAACAATTAGACCTTATATACACCCTTAAACCCAAACCCTACATGCCCTAATCCCTAAACCCTAAAACATAAATTGTATTCCCTAATATCTAAAACATAAATTGTAATCCCTAATCCATAATCCATAAACCCTATGCACGAATGCCTTAATCCCTAATCCATAATCCCTTATTTATATTAAGAATAACATGATTGCATTATTTAATAATGCAATCATGTTATTTAATAACGTGATCACATTATTCTTAACGTAGGCAAAACTCAATTTTCATTACCAATTACCAACCCCAAAGATTTTTTTTTAACTTAATGTGATTGCATTATTACATAACACAATCATTTTACTATTGATATAAGTTTTATAATGGGTTAGATGGGCCAGAAACTTATAGAACACGTAATGTGATCATGTTATGTAATATTGTGATTAGGTTATATAACATGATCGCATTATTATTATTTTAGATTAAGCTCACTTATCAATGACTATTTTTAACCCAAATTGAGACTTTTGTCCCCATAAGCATTCTCTATGTACTTTTGTGAGTTCTGTATTCTTGTGTACTTGACCCCACCTTTGAAAAGTTGTCAAGTATCCCTTTTGATGGGTTCCAAATCATGTTCAAATAGGAAGAATAAGTTATTGAAGAAGAAAACACTAGATGAATTAGAATATTTGAGAGAGAAACACAAGCTACAAATGTAGAAAGTTCATGCTAAATAAGGTACAAACCCTAATCCTAATGAACCAAATGCCATAGATAATGAGTTAATTGATTATAATGATTTAAACAATGATTAAATTGACTATAATCAATTGAATAATGTTGAAATTGACCATAATGACATGAGTAATAATGAAATTGAAAATAATGAATTAGTTAATGTTATAAGATAATATTCAAAATTCCATTTCTTTTGTGTTGATGATGAATCTATATAAGATGCTTCACGCTTCACCCCACATGAATGATGAAAATTCGATGGAAATAAATAATGATGAAATTAACGATCAAAAAAATTCATGGAAACATATGATGAAGAAATTAACAATAAATAAAATGTCATCCCACCTCTATATAATGAAAGTAATAATGGTTTTGAAACACCCTCTCAACAAATTCCACCATTACCAACACCTCCAATAATTATGCATATAAAATACAAGTACTTAATTAAAGTAGATGAAAATATTTTAAAACCAATGCATAACAAAATATCTTATTGCCATTCAAGAAGACTAACTCAACAAATTTGGGATACTTTCTTTCATAATTTGGAGTATGATAGTCAAAGATGTCAATTATTTCTTTAATTAATAAAATTGATTAAGATGAGATATATAATGTGCACATTAGGAATAATAACATCTAACATGGGTAATAAAAATGATGAAATTATTGAAAATCTACATGATGCATATCATACTATAGGCCTAAGATCATGGAACAAAGATTGTAATGCTGACCGACATATAATGATAACTTGTGCAGTAAGTGTTGAAACAGGGAAAAATGATTGGTTTCAAAAAAAATACAAACACTTGATATAAATAGAAAAACATGAATGAAATCATGTTCAAGACGTAAAATAATTAATGAACCTAATACCAATGAGCTCTGGGCATTCTCATGTAGACTTCCACAAAAGGACAAGGCTATAATTGATACTCTCAAAGATTTACTTGCTCAATTTTGGAAAGATAATACAAGAATTTTTCCTAATGCAAGAGATGTGAAAAAAAGAGTTGGTTCTCATAACCATGAACCACATCCAAAACATTTATTAAATATGATTCAAACACAATTGTACTCTAAATTTTTGGAAAAGAATCCACAAATTTATATTTTTCAAAGATATTTTGAGATATCAAAACCTTTTTATGTTAAATTAAATCACACACACACCACTTGTTATTATAGGAAATATGTTAAATTTTTAATGAACTATGATGTTTTTTACCATTTTGTTGTACTTTGCATACTAACATTTTGCAGAAGTGTGGCATTGAATTACCACCAAAATTAGATAGAGAATTTATTCTGACTATATTCTACAAAAGGGTTTATGGGCAATTATTTTACAACAAATCATGTTTAAATGGAAATTGTAGCATTTGTGGTGGATTGCCAAATTTTAAAAAAATATATCCATGAGGAGATTACAAGTGTAGTTAGATAGGAATTAGTTGGTTTAAGTAAATATAAATCACTGACTTGTCAAATAAAATATGGAAAATAATCTAAAAGGTGTGAGCTTGTTAAAAAAATATACCTATTTCTAAATTTTGGGTCAAATTTAGGGAGAAAATTGTTTATCACTATGCAAGGCACACACACAGGGCTAGATTCCTGGATGAACATTTCAAGATGTGCAAGGATAAATTCCCACTTGGTTCCATTGTTTTAGTAGTTGATTTTGCTAAAAATTACACATTCAAACTCCAAATGGAAGTTCAATCTCAGTATTAAAACTTATCACAAGTTATCATATTCATGCATATAGTATTGATGCATGAACCTCATAGTATAGAGCAACAATGGAAAACATTAAGGGAATACCATTTCTATATAAATATTGAGAGATCATATTATTCAAATTATGTGTAAGGATGTTTTTATATTTTTTATGAATAGTTGAGTCATAAGAACATTACTTTCAATCAACATTACATTTGGTCAGATAATTTCACATCACAATTCAAACATACATGAATGTTTTATTGGTTTGGAAGGATGCACATTACCACTAGTGTAGAACACATTTGGAGTTTCACCGAGGCTAGCCATGGAAAAGGGGAGCATGATAGATCTGGAGCATGTGTAAAACGAGCTATTACAAGGGAGGAGTTAAAATTTGAAGAGGGTGTTCATTTGACAGATGCAAAAACTATGGTTGAATGGTTTAATGAGAACATGTGTCATGGTGATCAACCAAATTCTACTATTCATAGACATTTCTAGTTAATAGAAGAAGAACACTTATCAAAGTATGAGGATTGTATGACTCTAATGGGTTCAAGTGACATCCGCTCATTTCGTACCTCAAATGCAAGTTCTTAGACTATTCATATGAGACACTTGACATGTTTCTATTCTACATGCATGGACTCTATTTTGAATGAGTGTGAGTCACAAGAATCGGTGGATTATTGGAATTCCAAAACTTTAATTCCAATCAACACATATCAGGTTCCAACAACATTGTAACTTACAAATATGACATCATCAAATGACTTTGACCATGTATCTAGTCTAGTGCAGCCACATAGAATCTCTTTCACTATTTATAATTTATTCTCACTAAATATATCTTTATATTGTCTCTAAAAATAATTTTTTGTGATACAAGGCATGTTTTTGTAGTTATTATAGATGAAGATAATGAATAAGGCACTGATTACTACTTGTGGCAGTATGTAGAGAGAAATAAAAAATTGACTTCCCCAATTATAGATGAAGAAAACATTGACTATCTCATTGGGTCAGTGGTAGTCAATGAAAATTGGTAGTTCACTAATAGAAACTTATCATTTGGATCTCGAGAAGTTACTTGTTCACTGATAAAAATTTGCATTTTTGGACCCGTCACTGTAACTTGTCTAATGGATTGATCTCAAAGATTATACCTGATTGCTCTAGGATGAAATTAGAGGGATTAAATAGGTATGTGAAGGATCTAATTTTTCATGGAAATGAATTATAATTTTCATTTTATGCATGTTTGAACTTAGGCTAAAAAATTCATTTTTCTTGTATTAGGAAGGGTGTTCTTAAGGCTAGAATGGATGGTGGGTCTATCAATCGGGCCTGACAAGAGGCCAATATCTTGGTCCTAGACATTATCCACACCCCCCCCAAAATGTGTTTTTAGTGTTATTTTTCACTCATGAAGCATCAGAACCAAAGTTCTATAACCATAACTTGAACTTTGAGAATATTTGTAGTCAGTGTTTCCACTCTCTATAACGGTAGTGAAAATAAACTTTAGGTTGGATTCAAACATTGTGGTGGTGTGATAACATGTAATTTTCCTATTTGGATGTGATAAAATTGATATATTCTCATGTGAATGTCCCAGAGGTATAAATTCCAATTTAGAAGTCAAGAAGTTGTTTGTTCACTAACAAAAACTTGCATTTTTAGACCCCTCACTACAACTTGTCTAACAGATTAATGTTAAAGCTTTCAATTTATTTATATGGGGTGAAATTAGAGGGATTAAATAGGTATGGGATGGATTTGATGTTTTTCCTAAATGACATATATATTTTATTTTGTGCGTGTTTGAACTTAGGCTAAAAATTATATTTTTTCTACATTGGGAAGGGTGATCTTGAGGCTAGAATGGGTGGTGGGTTTGTCAATCGAGCTTGAAATGAGGCCAATAACCTAGTTTTAGATGCCATACACCCAAATTTTATGTGTTATTGATTTCATTTTTCACTCATGAAGCATCAAAACTAGAGTTTTGTAACCATAACTTGAACTTTGATAACATTTATTGTCGATGTTTCCGCTCTCTAGAATGGTAATGAAAATGAAATTTCAGGTGGATTCCAATGTTTTGGAAGTATGATAACATGTAAATTTCCTATTTGGACGTGATAAAAGTGATATATCCATAGGTGGAGGTCCCATAGGTATAAATTCCATTTGGAGCTCAAGAATTTGTTTGTTCACTAACAAAAACTTGCATTTTTGGACCCCTCACTATAACTTGTCTAATGGATTTATATTGAAGCTTTCACCTGAGTTTTTTAGGGTGAAATTAGAGGGATTATATAGTTTTTTTAGGTATCTGATGGTTCACAAAAATGACTTATAATTTTTTTATGCATGTTTGAACTTAGGCTTTAAAATTGCATTTTTCTTGTATTGGGAATGATGTTCTTAAGGCCAAAATGGATGGTGGGTTTGTCAATTGGGCCTAAAGAGAGGCCAAGAACCTGGTCCTATAAATTATCCACCCTCCCCCCCAAAAAATATTAGTGGTGTCAAGTTTCACTCAGGAAGCATCATAACCAGAGTTTTGTAACCACAACTTGAACTTTGACAACTTTGACAGTTTTTACAACTTTGACCTATTGACTTATTGACCTATTGATAACTTTGAAAACATTGAAAATTTTGAAAAAATTGGCCTATTAACCTATTAGGTGGTAATTTACCTATTGACCTATTAGGTGGTATTGAGTAATTTACCTATTGACAACTTTGACCTATTTACATATTAGGTGGTAATTGACATATTGACCTATTAGGTGGTATTAATTAATTGACCTATTGACCTATAAAGTGACTTGTTGTGGATTATCCATTTAGTTTTTTTGATTGAATTAGTTTTATGTTATCCTTGAAGGTCCTTTAAGCCATGAATATGTTGTCATTTATGTAAGGTCACAAGTAGATGAATGACTATAGGTGGTAACCAAGAAGTGACTATAGGTCAAAATCAAGGAAGGGAGATTGGAGTGATTCCACCATGTTTGTAAGTTGTGAGTCATTATGTTATTAAATTTTAACATGTTAAACCTATAAATACCTATAGATAAATAAGTAAGACATATACCCATATACTCTATTTTGCCTATGACAAACCAATATGAAAGTAAATGGTTATTTCTCAAAAGGGAGTATGACTTTGGTGTAGATAGTGATATATAGATTGAGAATGATCATTTAGGTGGAAGGATAATTTTTTTTTATATAAAATACAATGGTAAAGAATCAACATGCATTCCTCTAGAACAAAGAAACCCTATATATACCATATGTTGGGTTAACGGTCACATTGCAAAGGGAAGTAAGAGTTGTTTCTTAATTTTTTCATGTGTGTCATTGAATATATGGAGTTGGAATATAGTCCCATTATCAAAGGAGGTTTTTTATCTCTTATAAGATGCATGAGATATTTTAAATTGAATGAATACTCCATGTTATTGTCACAGGCTTGTAGGGTATCTTGTTGTGCACTATATGTGGAATCGAATGTTAAAGTGTGTTTGAGCACTTGTAATAGGTTAAGGTAGGTGTTATTTGACCACATAAAAACATATATGATAGAATACTAACTCTTTGAAACCTATATCAAGGTTTGATACTTGAAACCTAAGAGGATTGCCTAGTTAGAAGATAGTGAAAGAGTGAGAGGACAAAAGAGAATAAGACCATTAGTCCTAAGTGATAAGAGTGTCATTAGTCATATCCACTACACACAATGAAATAAAAACTTTAATTTAAAAAAATATGAGAGATCAAAGATTTATATAATTGAAAAGGATAATTTTTTAATCCTCATTTATGTGTACAACATTAAATATGAGATCTGACAGATAAGAATTTGGAAGATCAAAACAACACTATTTAATAACACAATGAAATAAAAACTAAATATAAATTAGATAGATTGCCATGATAGGCATATAATATAGGTATGTCTCTAATGTCAATAATGCATAAATTATCATGATAGGCATACACAAAATTGCATGTACCAAAATAGTATCTAATGTTGGTTGAATGTCATATGCACATATATGCAATGCCAAAAACTCATCAATTTCCATATAGGCATACAATAAAGTACATCTCATGTGTAAGACATCATATTCATCAAATAGCTTCCCTTTCTTTGCCTTCTTTAAAGAGGACTCTCCCTGGGATGCCTTGCTAGTATATGGAGACCCATCTAATGCCTTGGATTACTCCAAGGTTTGATTGTGGGTCATATTCTCATAGATAGATTGAAGTTGAGACTATTCAAATACAATAATTATTATAAAATTAACATAAAATACATTCAAACAATTATTAATAAATTAATTTTAAACTATAATGAAAAATCATTTAAACATGTGCACTTACTTCAAGATCACAATCCTTCTCAATATGTTTTTCATGCTCAAACAAGTCAATAACAAGTTCAGCTATCCGAATAAGTATCTTACATATGGGAGGAACATGAGAAGTTTCCCCAATCACCATCTGACTGGGACTATTAACTGTCATAAGACAACACTGCATACACAATACATTTAAATAAGTTATATTTACCCCAAGTATATGTACTAAAATTATTAAAACAAACCTATTTTTATAATTCAAAATTAAAAGAACTAATATATACCTCTATCAGTACCTGTGTAGATGACATTTTAGCAGCAATGCCTATGTTTGTTTCAGCTCATAGAGAGGGAGGAGTGTCTACTCTAACCATCAACTATTAATGTAAACAAGGTCTCACTTAGTTTTATATAAAGTTTCAAATCTTATATATGGAAACCAAAATGATCAATAGAAGCACTTGTAAACAAAATATCTATCTATATAAGTACATGAATGCAATGACACATTATAGGAAAGAATAGGACAATCATGCACATGAAAATACATTTAGATCTGAATTGATAGGCCATCTATTGAAGTGTTATAGCAATGGCCTTGTACCAAAACCAAAATTAGAGGATTAGTGGAAGGGAATATATAATATACAATTTTTTTTTAAATATAAATATACTTGGGTCAAGATCTTCAAATTATAGTATATTATATGTTGGACTATTGGTTTCTCATTTATTACTTGTCTAAAAATAGGGGTTTGACTTAGGTAAGACCCTCATAACTACTTCATTTTTTTATGGTATTAAAAGGCCAATTGGTCTTAAAAGAGAGAAAAGGGATTGTTCACATTTACCCATATCAATGATGAGGAATTATTTATGTTACATGTGAATCCATGTCAAGTTTGTGTCCTTATGGTTTTAGAATCAATATGGTCATAAGAATTTTAGTTTGCGTTATTAGGAAAGTCTTTGGGAAAGAGGTATATGAATGAGACTCCCATTTAATAGGATATTATCACTTCCAAGATAACTTCCACTAGGAAAATGGGTGTATATTCATAAGGAAGTTTCAAATATTATATGGAAAATTTTGATTCATGTTTTATTCATAAATAATGTCCTATCCCTAGAAGCATGCAATATATTTCTTGTAAAAAAGTGTATTGACATCAGGTAATAGGAAGAGAAAATGTACCATATGGATAATGGGTAGAAGATATGAATACAACATCTACATCCTTAATTAGTGACTATATATAGTTTTAACACAACTATCCCACTCATTAATTTGATAGGAATGATTGTGGTTATTTTCATGAAAAAAATTGTGAAAAAATGTTATTTTATGAATGTGTGTAACTCTATATTATTATGTTATTATGTTTTATTTTCAATGACAAAAGTTTTGTAACTAGGTTTTGAGTAACACATGAGGGTGCTACATATTTGTATCAAAACATGGTTCAAAACTTTTGGCCTTTTCAACCAACCCTGCTTTCTATATTATGCTATGTTTAAAAAAAAGTTAGATTTCTTATTGGAAGGATTTATCATCATACAATTAACATGATCATATTTTCTATTTTAAATTTAGGTATAAAATATCAACCATGATCAAACTATATGAAGAAAAAAGAAAAAACCTTATATTGAATTTGTGTTACCTAGGGAATCTTTTATAGATAGATAAGAGGTTGTAATTGTGATACCCATTGACTTGGAAATATGTGAATTGCTAAGCAAACTCAATGATAGGATGATTCTATGGAAAAATTAAGGAATAGGATAAACCATTCCATGAGTGTGATTATGAACATAATTTTTAGAAAGAGAGATACCAATATATTACATGGAATATCATCCACTATGGGAGCTCATGACAATGGTGAAATAGCAAAGCTTGGATGGAATTACCTGCAAAGTAAATAAAGTGAAAGGGGTCTTAAATTCAATGGATGAATCTTTATTAGGGAAGATGATTCTTGGATAATAGGTATGAAAAGGTTATTTGGGATAAGATATTTTTCAATAAATAGTATGGACATGTTGTTTATTTTACAACTTTTAGATGAAGCAACCTTGTGTTGGGACTATCAAGAAATAATTGTGAATTTAGATATGCCCACAATCACTTGGGTGAAATTCAAGGAAATACAACACTACTTGTTTTATATCATCTTAAATATATATTAAATGCATTCCATAACCTCTATAAAAATGCCAATACTGAAAAGGAATATAATGCTTGTTTTTTAACTTGTTTTAGTACATGGGATACATGCAGGATAAGCCAATGAAATGAAGTCTGTATCTTAGGATAATTTTGGTTGTCATTGGGAATAAGGTAAAAACTTTTGAACATAATACACTAGTGTAATATCATTGTAGGATGTTACTCCCAAGGAAGCATGGTCCACCATAAGACCATTCATGACTTTTATGTTTTTGATTGTATTATTTTTGCATTAATTCTTGAGAAGAGAAGTAAATTAGATGTAAAGAGAAAAACATATATGTAAAAAAAATTAGTCCTAAAAAATACAAATATTAAAACATATATGTAAATAATTTTTACCTCTATTTAGGTAAATGGTGTCATTCTAATAGAGGTTGTGGATGGCCCAATAACTGGATCCAAATGAGTAAATAATGCAAGGGCATCCCTATAGACCCCAAAATGAACTCAATCTTGGCTTGAATTTTTATTTTAGGTGTTTTATATGTTATTTAGGCCCTAATTTTGTCTTAGGTGTGATATATTTTGGCAAAAGTTGCATAAAATTTGAATTATGGATTTTCCTTCCAAAATACCACTATTTGAAAATTTGAATTTTCAAGCCATGTGAAAGGATTTGCATGAATTTTATGAAGGTGGAAAAGGGTATGACCATGTTCAAGAGGTGTACACTAGGTATTAATACTATGTTAAGTTTTTTAATGTGTTCTTCAAACTTTAGGTATAGTCATACTTTAGTTATTTCTATGTAATTCATGAAAATGTATGTAAATTCAATGAACCCCCAATGTGGGAAGCAATCCAACATTTAATTATGATTATTGGGAGGCGTGGGTATAGTTATTTTTGGTATTTTAATATTGTAATATGGTATTCCAATATTGTATGAGATATATAATGGACATTTAAAAATAGTGAAGTTTAAAAAATAAAGATTGTGATATGGTGCAAGAATTTTGTGTGTATGGTATTGGTATGGATAAAATAGATCAAAGATTACCTTGTTGATCAATGTGGTAAGTTAATTTTTTTTTTATTATTATTGATATTTACTATGAACAATTTATATTCTCATGTTTAGGACAAGGTAATGCTAAGAGAGTTGAATAGCAGTCACTTTTGTTAAGATTGTCAAAGTCTGTCAATAGAATGTGCACATATACAATTATTCAAGATTGACAACCTGAGTATTGAGTCATTGGTATTGATTTATATGGATATATTTATAGTGGATAATTCATGAATATTAGGAACCAATTTTTTTTATTATCTATTGACAATAGTTATTATGCTAGGCAAGCCATTTGCATCTATTACTGAAACTAATAGTCCACATACGTCAAGGTTTTGGTATACTGTGTCTTACTATTATAGCATATTATTGGCTCAAAATATATTTTCAAATATTTATTATAGTTATGGAAGGTTATGACCACATTAATATTTAATATGAAATCTTTAAAGTTAAAATAATGTTGAAACCCTATATACATTGTTTGTAAAAGGGCAGACAGTCAAAGGGGATTGAGTTTTTATAGAATTGAATATTATTGGGGTTAAAAGGTGATTGAGAGAAGTTTTATATGGTAATTTAAGGTATATATAACCATTTTATTAAATATGAAGTCCTTAGGTGGTGATAAATAACTAAAACCCTGTTTAACCCCTGTTCTTGCTAACACAATATAATGATGTAAGACTAAGAGTTCCTAGTTGTGAATGATCTGAGGGGTATAGTGAGAAGGTTATTGAAGGAAAAAGTTTTTTTATAATTATATAGACTTAATAAATCCATTTTTTTATTTTAAACTATTCATTGATCAATAATTACAATTTAAACTACCCTCAGCCTGTGCAGTTTTCATAAACCCTACCAACTAGGGTTTTGACTGTTGGAAGAAATATAACCCTAAAAATTCACAAAAACTTGTAATATTTTGTATTTTAACATTCCATAACTTAATCACACATTTATAATATTGTACAAACCTAATAGTATGGACTTATAATAAGTGGAGTGGAGAAAGGGCTTAAAGAGGCCTAATTTATAAGGCTACAAGAATTAAAGCGGACCTAGGGAGTGAGATAGGTAAATAAAATTGGTAAACATGTGTGTTTTAACATGTAAAATGTGAAAAAAAAAATTATAAATTCAAAATTATTGGTACTTTTTCATACTAACCCATTTTTAGGTAGAAAAGGGCTACAATGAAGGCTAGTTTGGAAGGTAGAGTTGCATAAGTGGCAAGTAGGTGTTTGAGATAATTTACAAAAGTGGTATAGGGAGTTATTATATACTATAATAATAAATATAAATATATTTAAATATTATATCAATATAGTGAACTTATACCTTTGTACGGTGGATGAACTCTTAAGCCTGAGATTTGAAAAAGTTTTCCATTGTTCAAGGACAAGAAAGGGAAAACATGTGCAAGCTCTGCATCATTTTCGTATCAGAGAATAAAAATAGTTATAGGATAATATAAATAGGATAAACTGGAATAAATTCAAATGAAACCTATAGTATCTAAAATAATGTAATAAAATATGGAAAATTTGGTCATTAAGATGATGAATATGCAGGCAAGAATGGCAGCCATGGAGACAACTCAAAGAAGAAGAGTTAGTTGAAGATGATATTGACAGATAAGAGTAATATCATAAACAAAAAAAAAGGAAGAATAAAGAGAAGATATATTTTAGTAAATATTAATCAAATCCATGATGAAGATGGGCTCAAAACTAAAGCTAAATGTACCAATATATGAAGGCAATCTAAATGCAGATGAGCTGGTGGATTGGATAGCATCCATGGATAAGTATTTCAAGTGTAAAGAGGTAGATGACACCAAGAAATTTAAATTTTTAGTCACAATATTGAGAGGACATGATTATTTTTGATGGAATGGAATCTACGAAGAGAGAAGGAGAAGAGGTAAAGCCAAAATCCAGTCATGGGATATGATGGTAATGAATATGAAGGAAAATTTCATGCCCAAAGATTACCATACACATTTATTTAGGAGTTTATATAATCTTAGACAAAAGGATAATTTAGTTAAGGAATAAATAGAAGAGTTTCATAGATTTACAATCATAATAGGACATTTGGAATAAGATGATAAGAAGGTAGCAAGGTATTTGAATGGTCTAAATTTTCCATACTAGGTAGCCTTGAAAGCTAAAGAGAAGTTAGAAAGAAGCAATACACAGAAAGCAAGAGGAAGAGGTAAAAAAGTGAGGGGAAGAGGAGAGTATGACAACAATAATGCATTGAGGAAAGTGAAATTAGTGGACAAAGACATGAAACACAACCAAGAGGTGGTTATAGAGGTAGAAGGCCATATTATAGAGGTGGAGATGCATCTAGAGGAAGAGGGATTAGTGGTTTCATAGGAAAATGTTTCAAATGTAAAAAGTATGGAATTCATAAGTATTTGGAGTGTCTAGAAGAGTAGTAAGAAAGGACTTATAGAAATGAGAGTAGAAATCAAATGGTGCATCCTATAGAGGAAGAGAGTTTAGGATTAGATTCATATTTGATGAGGACTTTGTTGAAGCCACCTAAGGATAAAGAACCTACTCAATATAGAACACTCTTCAAGACAACATGTAAATCCCATGGTAAATGTTGTAAGATGATAATAGACTCAGGAAGTACATACAACTTGGTTTCAAATGAGATGGTAAGCAAACTTGGTCTCAAAATATTGCCTCATCCTACACCTTACAAAGTTTCTTGGATTTATAAAGGATATAGTGTGCTTGTTAATGAATAGTGCTTGGTAGATTTTCAGATGGGAATCTATAGGGATCAGGTCATGTTTGATATCATCCCCATGGATGTTTGTCATGTATTGCTAGGAAGGCCTTAGCAGTTTGACAGGTCAACTAGTCATGATGGGGTGTAGAACACCTATTATTTGGAGCACAAGGGAGTCAAGTATAAATTATTTCCTTTAAATAATGATGAAAAAGTTTTTGGTGTCTATTTTAAGTTATTGGTTTCAGGTTATAAGGAGTTGGTGTAGTAGTAGGCTGAAGATGTGAATAAAAAAGAACAATCCAAGGAGATTGAGGAAGCCCAAGATGAGGAATGTGAACCTATGCCAAGTAAAACTTTTTCAAGTAAGTTTGTGAATGAGTTATTTGAAAGTTTGTCTTAACATTTGGTAAATATTTTTAGTTTTGATTTCATTGAGGGAGTAATAGGGAAGCTCCAATGCATGAGAGAAAGTCTTGAGAAGGAAAGATATGAAAAATAGATGAGTAATGTATAGCAAGTCCAAGAAGGGTAGCCTAGTGAAGGCAATAGCATGCAAGTGTTAATTCAAGATAATGAGAATGTAAAAGAGAACATGCAGTACTTGTATATATAGGAGGTAAGGAATAGTTATGAAGATGATATGCAGTAACAAACCAAACATTTATGCAAGAAAATAACCTATAAAGACACAAGAATTGATATGCATGAGGTGAAGAGTACAAAGCAAGGAGAACGGGTGAAGGATGAAGAAGATACATTTTCAGATGTAGTGTCTTATGAAATCAATATTTTAATGGATCAATTTGAAGGATTGGAAGCATGGTTTTCACATCCAAACCAATTAGTAGAAGACATCAATTATGATTTTTTTAACAAGTTTGTTACATGTACAGGGACACCATTGAAGAGAAAGAACTAGAGGAGGCCTAATTATGGGGCCTAGGAACATGTTCACCTCTATGAGATTCAATTAGTATCAAAAACATTCTATCAAGAGGTACAATGTAGCTAAAGAGGAACATACACCAAGTTGACATATATGGAAACAATTCTTTAGCTTGGTAGTATGATGCAGGGGCATCCTTATGGACCCCAAAATGAACTCAATTTTGGATTGAATTTGTATTTTAGGTGTTCTATATGTGATTTAGGTCATAATTTTGTCTTAAGTGTGATCTCAATTAGCAAAAGTTGCATAAAATTTGAATTATGGATTTTCCCTCCAAAATGCCACTATTTTAAAATTTGAATTTTCAAACCCTATGGAAGGATTTACATGAAATGTATGAAGTTGGAAAGGGGTGGGAACATGTTCAAGAGGTTTCCAATATGTATTAATACTATGTTAATATTCTTAATGTGTTCTTTGGACTTTAGGCATAGTCATACTTTGGTTATTTCTATGTAATTCATGAAAATGTATGTAAATTCAATGACCCCCCATCGTGGGAGACAATCTAAGATTTAGTTATGCTTCTTGGTAGGATTGGGTAGAGTCAATTTTGGTATTTTAATATTGTATTAAATTCTAATGAGAGAAATAATAGACATGTAAAAATAGTGAAGTTGAAGAAATAAAGACTGTGATATGGTGCAAGAATTCTATGTGTATAGTATTGGTATAGATGAAATAGATTAAAGCTTACCATGTTGATCAATGTCATAAGTTCATGTTTTTTTTTATTGGAATTTACTATGAACAAGTTATATTCTCATGTTTGAGATAGGGTAACATTAAAATAACAGTCACTTTTGTTAAGACTGTCAAAGTCTATCAATAGAATGTGCACATATAAAGTTGTTCAAGATTGACAACCTGAGTATTGATTCATTGGTATTGAATTATGTGGAGAAATTGGGAGTGGATTAATTCATGAATAATATGAACCAAACTTTTTTAGTATCCATTGAAAATAGTTGTTATGTTAGGCAGGTCAATGGCATCAATCACTGAAATTGACAATCCACATAAGCCAAGGTTTTGGTATATTGTATCTTACTATTGTAGAATGTTATTGGTTCCAAAGATATTTTAAAAGGTTTATTATATTTTTTTAAGGTTATAAAAACATTAATATTTAATATGGAATCTTTAAAGTTAAAATACTATTGAAACCCTATATACCCTATTTGTAAAAGGGTAGACAATCAAAGGGGTTTAAGTTTTTATAAAATTGAATATTTTTGGGATTAAAAGGTGATTGAGAGAAGTTTTATGTGGTCCTTAAAGGTAGAGAGAACCATTTTATTAAATCTAAAGTCCTTAGGTGGTGATAAATAACTAAAACCCTGTTTAACCCCTATTCTTACTAATAAAATACAATGATGTAAGATTGAGATTTCTTGGTTATGAACGATTTGAGGGGTATAGTGAGAAGGTTATTAAGGTAAAAAGTTTTTTTTATTTTTATATAGACTTAATCCATTCATTTTTTAATTTTAAACTATTCCTTGATCAATATTTGCAATTTAAAGTACGCTTTGCCTGCATAGTCTCCATAAACCCTACCAACTACGGTTTTGACTATTGAAAGAAATCTAACCCTAAAAATTTCACAAAAACTTATAATATTGTGTATTTTAACATTATCTAACTGAATCACACATTTATAATACTATATATACCTAATAGTATAGACTTGTATCAAGCGGAGTGGAGAAAGGGGTTAAAGAGGCCTAATTTGTAAGGCTACAAGAGTGAAAGTGGACCTAGGGAATGAGATAGGTCAAGAAAATTGGTACACATGTGTTTCAATAGGATAAAAGTGAAAAAAACATTTTAAATTCATATTTATTGGTACTTTTTTTTATGAACCCATTTTCAGGTAGAAAAGGGCTACAAGGAAGACTAGTTTGGAACACAGAGTTGCATAAGTGACAAGTAGGTGTTTGAGATTGTTTACAAAATGGGTATAGGGACTTATTAGAGACTATCCTAAGAAAGATAAATTTATTTAAATATTATATTAGTCTAGTGAATTTATACCTTTTCATGGTGGATGAACTTTTAAGCCTAATATTTGAAAAAGTATTCAATTATTTAACGATAAGAAAGGGAAAACTTGTGTAAGCTCTACATTAGTAAACAACCGTCATGGAAAATAAAATTATATAAATGCTTAGTGTGATGATGAAGGGACCATCACCTCATATGAAATAAAAAATGACATATAAATTATATTAAATTTCTATGTAAATTAATTTTTAGCTTAGAAATTAAATTTGCAAATAGAACTTAAATTTAACATGACATTTATATAAAATATACATGCAGCTATGTGGTGATTGATGTCTATATGCCAAATGTACATGCCAAAAATTCATCACTCATAATAATATGATCTAATCCATCTAACCCATCTATGTCATCATCATCATCATAAGGTCACGTGTACAAACCTCTACATGAGCTACAAGGGTGAGGTCAGGGTCAAGTAGCTTGTGTCGTATCTATAACATCACTCTGTTAAAGCCTACTCATATGCTAAACAAGTGTATCCGTGAGTGAACTAAGAGCATGGATAGTATCTTTCTCCATAACCTATTGAACCATAAATGGGATCTCAAAATCAAGAGGCTTTTGGATATGGATCTACGTAGGTTGATTAGGTGCATGACATGCACCTTGTCGATCCTACATAGAGTCTTTTCCTCAGCCCTGAAACTCACTAAAATAAAAATAATTAGGAATCTAGTTGAGGAAAAATTGATAGTAGAGTTTCCTTAGAAAATATAACATGACCTCATGGTTTTTACATGGTAGATAGTCAAAGACCATTCACTATCGATCCCAAAAATTAGCTATGATTAAGTTATGTACATAGTGATGGATAGGAAAACATTTAATGATTACAAGAAATGGGGCATTGGTTGCTAATGACTAGTAGTAGATTCACAATCAAATAGACTTATCTTGATCTAAATGAACAAGGAGAGTTACCATAGACCTGTATCTTCTGCTTTCATTTAAATGTCAACTTGAGGATGTAAACTTGATAGGATGACATCACTATATATGCACACTCAATATTCTAATTTGACCTTTTGTTGAGTGTAATCTAAGATGATAAAAATTATGTAAGAAATGATATGGTTGAATTGAACACTTATACAATAATATGAATTAAATTATTACATTATTTTATATTTAGAAGCTTCCTTTAAAAAGTTCTATGCAAAACTGAAATGACACAATTTATAAATAAAACACACAACATGTAAATGTATTAAATAACATGTTTAGCTAATTAATGGGTCAGATTGTTACTACAATACTTCCAAATGGGGCCCTTCCTCCTTCAAAATATAATTTCAATCCATCCTCTTATAACAATGAAATGGACTCAGAAATGATTGTTCATATTAATCAAAATGCAACAAAGAATTTCTACAGATAAATTACTATAATAGATGTTTTAAAAAATTTACTTCTCATATTTTTATCTACATTGATCTCTACCATCTCTCAACCCTATTTTTACCTATATATATACAATAGGGGAGATTATTTTATACAAAAAAATATACATTCCAAACTAAGAAACATTTGACTATAGGATAATAGAAATTAGTTTCTTCCACTAAGGTTTACGTTCATGTGAGTCTTGCAATATTGCTTCAAGGCAAAAAAAATTGTTTGAATCTTCAACTGAATATTTATTGTTTTCCATGAAAGTTGTTATAGTTTTTTTGAGTTGATTTTATTTAGGAATTAAATTCTATTGGTTCACAAATTTAGTCATACAATGGTTGTAGGATGTGTTCTCATGGTGAAATTATTTTTCTATAGGATGGTCTATGATATATACCCATTTCTTCAAAACATATTTAAAACAAATTATAGATAAAATCATACTATATCAAAATATATATATATATATATATATATATATATATATATATATATATATATATATATTATACTTGATTCCAAGACAAAGTTCTAACTATTCAAATATTATGAGAATATAATGTTATTTAAAAAATATGGTTATCTGAGGATAAAAAATTAGGGTAAAGTAATTCATAAGCATGATAAACAATAAGGATGATCATGGCAGATGAGGACAAAAACATGACAATATTGGGACTCATCACACCCCACAAATCAAGACTTTGTTCATCCTCAAGCAACAAACTTGCTCATTTCAAATTCACAAATGACTCTAAAATATGTAGGCTCCATGTCTCTACTTGATAGATGGGCATAAAATTCATGCCTTTGTTCATACAACTACCATTTTTTGACTTTTTTGGCTTCATCTAATGGAGTTTTATCCTGCCAATCTAGAACATGATACCAAAATAGAGGAGGCTAGAGTTTTATGCTCAACAGTTGGGATCTCAGTTCACTTGTAAGTAGAAAATATCTTGTTACTCTATCAAATATTGGCTTTAAATTGATAGGGGAATATGGCTCTTTCCTTTTTATCTCAAGAGAGTTCATTCCATATTCTTATGTAGGATTCTTTTGTTATAGGTCCAACATAAGTTATCAACCCTAAGTAGAATTTCTGAGCTTCATCACTATATTTGGCAAACCAAGCCCTGACTTCCTTCCACATCATAATGTTACCTCATTCTACCAACACAATCTCAAGTGTAGCTGACTCTCTTTTGATAACCAATTGACTTTATCTTTCCTTTCTCTTGTATTCAATCATCTCTCATCCTCTTCAATGCTCATTCAAAAGATATGATGACAATGCCTTTAAAAATACATCTCCAACACTATAAATATTTCTATAGTGTTGAGTGTTGATGTTCAACATGATGATGAGTATACATGGTTGACTGCTAACACAACTTATGCTAATTATATGTATTCCTCCACTACCCATTTTGATTTTCACCCTGATGGAAATTCCTAATTGTGCACTAAAGGTTGTATGGTTGTAAGAGGTACTATATTATTTTTTAAGTGGGGCCAACTTTGCCATTATGTATAGCTCCAAAAAACTATTGTATTTTCACCATTCATAAGGCTATGTATGAGGAACTAGAGTTTTGGCTACTGTTTACTAGCACTTAAGAATATACATTCCAAACTAATATTCAATATAATGTAATTCAACCCCTTACTAATATTAACATTGACATGTCAACAAGAATGGTATGAAATCATCAAATGGATATATTATCGATGTCATTTTTAGTTCACTTTAGTTTTGTTAAACCCTCTCATATTTTATATTGATTTATTTCTATGTTCTAATTTCCTTTAGGATTTAGATGAAGAGGAGGTTGTCTTCAAAAGCATTATGAGCCATTTATTTTTGGTATGAGATCCAATCATTGTTCCATAAAAATGAATGGTTTCTAAGTAGATGTTCAATTATTCTATTGAATATTGAAAAAGGGTATATATGAATTCGATCATACACATTTGACTTGAACAATATATAGCTCATTAACTCAAGATATATGAATAAAAACAATACTGCTAAGTAATGAACTCAATGGATCTTTGTTGAGTTTCTCTCCTTATCATTTGCATATGGAATTTTTTTTGGTTTTCTTTCATTTACTAATTAAGACAAGGCATAATTTAAGTTTATCTATAAGGAGGGGAAATATGAAGGTTTATTTTGAAATAAAAATCCTCTTTGTATGATAATAAATGTATATTAAGGATTTTATATCTAGTGGAAGCTTAGTTGCTTGATAAGAAGTGTATTAACACTATATACTCTCCTTGTCACTAAAAACCTAAATAAAAAATGGGATGGGAACTATGATAGTTTAGCAAGGTTTTAATTACTAGTCTGAAACTACTTACAAGTTTTTTGCACTTCATATCATTCTCTATTTTGGAGTCTATATATTATATGACATTGGCCCTAATATCCATTTTCACTAATGAGATGTTGAATGCCCTATTTAAATTAGAATATACGGAAGTGGATTAAATTAAACTTTAGTTGTAGTACCATCTCTATGATTGATATAGCACTTGACATCTTGTAGTTATTGAATCTGCTTTAATTATTTCTATTGTAATCTATGTATGTTTGATTCCAAGGAAATATGATCTCATTAATTGGGTATAGTTATTAGATTGTTAAGACCCAATATTTTATGATATAACCATTGTAGTTTAATATAAGTGGGTCATATAATTGGATAATAATAGTTTTATCATGGTTTTCTAAGCTCCTTGACAAATATAGAGTTGATTATCCCTTAGGGCAACAAGAGTATTGTTCATCATATACATTACAACCTTGCTAAAGGAAAATAATGCATGCTAACTACAATATGAGTTGAATCTACATATTTTAAATATCACACTTATTTTAATGGTCTAAATATATCATCATTTAAATATAGTATTTTGGTTCATAAGCTTCTTCAAGATATAACAAAGATACTTCTTTCTATTTTGATCTATGTTGTATTGAAATTTTCCTAGATAGTATAGTGATTCACTTTGTAAATATTATATTCATGGAGATTATTTATAGGTTAAGGGTAAGTGCACAAAGTTTGGGGACAAAAAAGGGCCTACTCGTGGACATGATTTTTTTGAAATTTCATAAAATTGAAATTCTATAAATAATTTGAGATGGTTATACTCAAAATTTGAAGATGGTATAAAAATATGAATTGTAGAATTTTGAGTCTAGTTTCCAAAAAAATATTTATTTTGAAAAATAGTTAAGTAGGTAAAACATCTAAAATATTAAGAGTACCTCTTATTTTTTTGAGAAAACATAGTAGATAGATGGTTGTGTGGCCCACCAATTTTTGAGCATCATTAAATATTGTTTTAAACCCTTTAATGAATATTTAGATAATATATTCTAGTTGGTTATTGTTTTTTTATATAATTTTTGAATGAATATTTTTTTTATTAATTTTGCAAGTTAGTAGATCTTGAAAACTAACGAAAAATGGATAGTTGGTCATGCAACCTACCCTAACTACCTCAAAAAAATGAAAATTGATTTCTTTTTTGAATGTGTGTAGAATTTAGTCGAGTTTGTTACCATATAATTTTTTTTGCAATTGGATCAATAGTAAAATATTAGATAAACATGAATAGGCATGTATAGGTGTAGCATGTAGTGGCCTAAAAATGGTGTAGTTAGAAATAAATATAGTTTGAACCCTTAAAATAGTGAAAATTTATTTTAAAAAATCATATATTTAGAAAGAGGACAACATTCTCATCATGATGGTAATATTTTTTGAATTTTGATGTTGAAATCCATAGTGTATTTTGCGATTAAAGTTGAATTTTTTTTCTTTTTCTCAAAACTCTCAGTCTTGATTGTAGATGCATATTCACAAGCCTTTGGCTTAGAAAATCAAGACATTTATAAACCTAAAGGCTTGTTTTTTTAATCAAATTCAAATAATGTGTATGCATTGTATAACACATACGTGTTTCATAACTCGTATGCATTTATTTGTTATAAGATCAAAGCCATCTCCACAAGCATGTGGGAGTTGCACATGAAGCCAACTTTGGCCATAAGTTTATATTTAGTACTTTAAATGTTAATTATAAGTTTATATAAATGTAAACTTATACTTTAAATTTATTTTATTAAATATAAGAAATTATTGTCACTTAGCTTCTAATAGAATTGGTCCCACAATTGCACATCGTATCATGTGGAAAATAGTTTTTCAAAATCCAATCAGGGTAGTACTTAGGCATTTTTAGAGTCTAAATATTAAACCTAGGGATTTTAGGACATAAATTTTGCAATTGATATCCATTTTTGGTAAACATATTGTCTTTTTTTATGTTTTTATGCCTTTTGGATAGATTCTTAGCATTTTTAGGAGTCTTCAATTTGTCAAAATTGAAATTTTTAAACCACTCACTTTGAAATTGATGGAAAGTGGTGTTATTGGGGTAGCATAGGTCACATTGATGACCTTCACACATAAAACAACCACTTTACATGTTAATTTCACTTGATCATCATCCCTCTCTCATCCTTGATCACTTCTTATCCCTCATTACCCCTAATCACTCTCTCATCATTCCTCATTGTCCCTAATAAATCCCTCATTAACCCTCATTATCCCTAGTCATCTATAATCACTCACTTATCATCCATAATCACTCTTCCATTGACCCTCACTATCCCTCATCATCCCTAACCACTCCCTCATTGACCCTCACCATGCCTCACCATCCTTCATCACTCCATCATTGACCCTCACCATCCCTTACCATCCCAAATCACTCCCTCATCATCTAGTGTAAGTATATAATCTAAAGATATCTTTGATTACAATCATATGTTGTTTAATCTATTGTAACAGAAATTAACTCTTTTCTAGGACTTGTGTTGTCAATACCCATTTGTGAAAGTCAATTTTTTTACAGAATGAATTGGATGATCTTCCAAATTTATAGTCAAGTAACATAAGTATTAACACAAAATAAAACCTAAATTTTAGTTCATCGAATTATCTTTGTTGTGTAGCTAGCTAATTGAAACTTCATTCAGTTCCACCTTTGGTATTTTGGTTCAAAAGATAAAAATTAAACACAAATCTCTTGTATAATTTTCTAATTCATAGAATATTTGAATGGGATGTAAAGTTATTTAGTGTTTCCCATTCTTGTATGACTTGAATCCTAGTTAGGTTTACACATGCAATCCTTGTGTGTGTAATGTGTCCCAAATATTTTATCTCTTCCATGAAAAATTAAAATTTATTCATATTATCACAAAAATTTGTTTCTACAAAATGTGAAACACTAGTTCAGCAAGGTGTAGATGTTCATCCCATGTTTTCTAGAGATTAAGTTGTCATCAAGGTAGATTTTTAAAATGACATAGGTAAAGGGCCTGAGGATGTCATTCAACATCTTGAAATGAATGAATTAATTATATGATTTAACCTATTAGGCATAAACAACTAGTCAATCAATCCTTCCTTTATTTATAAGACTATATTCCAAATGTCTAGAGGTTTAACATGAATATGATGATACCCAAACTTAAGATCAATTTTGGAAAAGGTTTTTACACCATGGATATGGAAGAAAAATGACTTAATATTTAAATGAGGATAATAGTTCTTCACTTTAATCTTGTTAATATTTTTTTAATTGATTCACAACTTTGGCACAAACATAATTGGGTTTCTTCAAGGCAATGATTTAGAAATGATGTGTCTATTATCCATGATTTTATGGATCTACTACTTGATCTATTAATTCTCTAGAAATGATATGTTGTATAAAGAGGTTTGAGGTAGAAGTAGTTAAATGTTTAAATCAATAGTATTTTTTAGTGTATAGTACGCAGGAACTTATTTAGGTGACTAAAAGATATCCTTGTATTCATATAGTTTATGGTTCAATTATTTTGTCTTTTTTATTATTAGATAAACCACACTATGATATGGTGAATAAAGATGTCAATAAACATTTACTTCTTACTATAACTAAAAATATTCTTGCACTTCTTGGCACTCATGACTGAAAGCTTATGAACTATGTTATATGGTATTTCAGATCATGACAATCTATCACAACATTTCAAATATTTACTTCATAGACTACATGTCAATGGTAAATACATGGTTTACCACATGTAAAACATCACACACCTATAATGGTGAGATGTCACAAAGGATTGCATCTTTAAAAATTTTGACTTTTTACACCAAGTGACACTACTAGGTGATCTATTTCTTAAGGCCTACACTAGAACATACACTAGCGTATGGTTATGGATGATGCATAAATTTCAAGTTAAAGTTTTGAAAATATAATTTAGGATAAATTAAATTATTTTGACTTTCATTATAAATGATGAAGTGTATTGTCTCACCATTGATCTAAATTTGTTAATGAAATAATATTTTTAATTCATATTATTTGTTGTTAGGGGAAGTAGAGATATTTTTAGTACCGACCATATCATTGGGTTCATATTATATTATCTACTTAACTTTTTATAGTGATAGATAATTTATACCCACTTATTGAGATGTGAAAATAGAGAGATCATAGTGTGACACTCTTCATTGGATTGAATATTGAAGTTACGAATTAAGCACCACTTTCCAATCATGGACTACTTGTTCTAATAATTTGAAAATTATTTTACACTCTTTGATATGATGAATCAATCAATATACATATAAATATAAGGCCTTAAATATAATTATTTGGATCATAAAATGTCCTCATATGGAAATTAATTGATTGGTTTTAGGAAATCGCATAACTTAGTGATCCTCATGTATTCACTACCCATTTTTGGTGCTATGGTGGTTTACTTGCTTCTCTTTTTTTGGTAGATTTTCAATTATTAATTACATCATTTCTAATATCCCATATTTTTTCATGTGTTGAATATTTATGTTTCAAATTTTCCTCCACATCATTTTGATAACTATGTCTTATATTTTATTCTAGCACTCAACTCTCCACTTGTATTTGATAACATTGTTAAACCCCAATAAAATACCACCATAGTTGATAGTGTAGATGATCATGAAACATGATTAGTAACAAGTTATTTTTGATATTGGTGTGAGTGGTAATTTGAAAACACATTTTATTTTATGGTTATTATATCATTTGTCATTTTATTTTCAAATATTTTTAATGTTCAAATTACAAATTGTATACCATGTACTTTTATAAACTATGCCTTGAAATTTAAGTGAAGGTCAGAGTCTTATGGAAGAGGAGATTATATTTGGTGGGATTTTAAAATGTATGAGTAATTATTAACTTGACATAAAAATTCCTTAATAGTCTTTAAACATTTTATGTTGTTATTCTACTAGTGACATTCTATGTTGAACAACACAACCCTATCTTCTATGAGTAAACGTTCTGAGTATACATCTATATGAGAAGGTATATGAATGTATTGGAGTGAATATTAAAATGTATATTTTTATGATTTTATTCTCATATGATCATGAATTCTTATATTTCAAGTATCTTTTTCATATATTTATATGATCAAAATAAAACTAACACAGTCCTGTAGTCATCAAGAAACTTACCACAATCAAAGTGGTATCTCATGGAAATTGGCAAATTAAGTGTTATAGATGAAAGGAATTGATTTTTTAAAGTGTGAAAACATTTTTTATAGTATTTTAAACCTTCATGTTGATTTATAACACTTTTTGTAATGAATTAGAATAAATAACCTCTTCTCTGATTACTATAGACCTGTGATTGAGTACATAGTGTATTCAAATTTGTTTAAGTCAATCTAATGTAGCTTAAAAATGGAAATATAACTCTTTAAAAATGTGCATAGGTTCAAATAATACCTAATAAAATAGTAAAATTAAATTTTAAATTCCTTCGAAAGATTCAAATCTCATTTTGACCCTTCTTGGGTCTATAAAACTAGTGCAAACCCTGTATTAGGGTTTCTACTTTCAGAGTGAGTTTTTAGGACTTATAACCATTAATAAATCATGAAATTTGGTGAAAATTTTGAGTTCAACATGAAAAAATATAATATAGTTTTTTTAAGTTGTGTAAGTATGGATACTTGTGTGGATGGGGGAGGATTATGTGGTAGACAAGGTAGAAAAAAACCTAAAGACCTAATCTGAGAGTAGAAAGAGCCAAAAAAAGTTATCAAATAATTGAACCAAAGCTTGGAACTTTGTGAAGAGATGGAATATGTTATATGTTATCCATAAATGAGGTTTATTAGATGATTTGAGTCCTTACAAAAATATTCTATGATATAGTAAGAGGTAGTGTATGATATGGGGATTATGTTGAGAAATTAAGTAGGGTTGAGAAGAAGTTAGAGAGAACTCAAAGGAGTGGAAGGAAGTTTGTCAGAGCCCTATTAAATCTTAAGGAAATAGAGACAATATTTGATCCAAGTTTTTATAAAAAATTCCTAAAATCCCTAAGTTTAATATTTAGACCCTAAAAATGCCTAAGTACTAACCTGATTGGATTTTAAAGAACTATTTTCCACATTATAAGGCATGCAACTATGAGACCAACTCTATCAAATGCTGAGTGAGCCTAATTTATTATATTTACTAAAATAAATTTAAATTATAAGTTTAAATTTATTTTCTTATACTTAACATTTAGAGCAGTAAATATAATCTTATGGCTAAATTTGGATTCACGTGCAACTCTCACATGATTATGGAGATGGTTTTAGTCTTATAACAAAGCAACACGTATATTTTATATAATGTGTAAATGTTGTATAGTAAATTATATACCACACACGCATCATTTGAATTTATATTAACATGTACGCATTATTGTTTTCATAATAATGTGATCATGTTATGGCTTAGTAATTATTGAGCCATAATTTAAATAATGCAATCTCATTAATTAAATAACATGATCACGTTACCTAAAATATCCATGTAATTATCCCCCAACTCCATGCACATACCCTTAATTTTCATTGCATAGGATAACAAAAATAAATTCATATGATGTTTGATCCAAGTTATCTTTAATTTGACTTGCATTTATGTCTATTAGGGTAGAAGCTTATAATCAAGTTTATAGATAGAATTTCTTGATTTATGTGGTAGTGTATCATGTCCATGTCATTTGAATTCCTCTCTCTTTAATTAATTTTGAGGTTTTAGTTTAGCCAAGGATGTTATTTTTAAATACTTAGAGATTCAATAACGTATTTGCATGCTATTAGAAGATAGTACAATAAGGGTGTGCATTCAATTGTAGAGAGGATAGTATTGATAAGAGCTAAAAGGGTTCTTGCAATATTGGGTATTATTATAATGGTGAATTAATTTATTCCAAATAATAAGGACTTAGATGCAGAAGATGTCTATGGTGATCTTTTTATCTTTGAAACATTATAGATAGAGTCTTAGTTGATAATTATTTAAATTCTTTCTTATTTAAGAAACGTTTATTGAAATTGTTTATAAAGTTGGATTTTTATTATGTATACATCAATTTCAATATGTGATTTATAATAGTTTGCACTCATTTTTATGTATAAGTGGATGTAAATTGTGATTATAGGGATGTGATGGAAATCACTGTTGATTACTAATTATTGAATATTGTAATCATGAATATTAAAAAAATAGTATTACTTGGATTATTATCAATTTATTGAATAACCTTAACTATTATTTTGGATTACTATTTTTTTTAATCATTATAGATACTTTAAATATTAATTATTACTAGGATTATTAATTATTGAATATGACATATAAGCAATCATGTTTAAATATATGTTCACTTGTTATCATGTTGAGATGTATGTTCACATGTAATCATGTTGAGATGTATATTCACATATAATCATATTCATATGAATTCTAACATGTAATCATGTTAAAAATTGTGTCAACATGTATTCATTTTCACATGTATATTTACATGTAATAATTATGAAGTCATGTGTGAAAAGGTATAATTATATGATTAAGTGCAACGTAGGATTATGTTCATGATTATGTGGAAGTATTTTTCATGTGAACTATCTATCTTTTACCTTCACTTGTTTCATATCATGTCTTTATTTATTTAAATAACTTACACAACACATCATGTGATATGCCTTTCTCATGAGGAAGAGGAAGAGGGTGGACAAGGTGGACTGCAACACTTCAAAGAGTGTTATGATTATTATACAAGGGTATTTTCATAGGATCCCATGACTTATCTAGAATGGAAAACAAGATATTTCACTTTATAATAACACCAATTATAGATACAACTAATAAGGGATGAGAGTGATGGGAGGGAGAAATTGTGAATAGGAGTTAGAATAAAAGTTGAGAGTTAATATGAGTTGGGATAAAGTGGGAGGGAAGGGGCAACGAGGGGGAATGAGTTTTTAAACTCTTTGTTTTTATTTATATTTCGTAATTCATTCACATATAGTGAAGCCACTAGTGCTCTTATGAGAATAAAAATTTAGATGATGCCCTAGTAGTTCATGGAATCAAGTTGATTTTTGTTTTATTATCCTAACATTTCTACATGTTTGAATAAAAAACCTAAGAAATATTTTAATCCAAAAAAATTCCAATGTATCACAATCAACCATGGGTTTATAACTAAGCCCTATTTGTATTGCTACCTAAGTAACATTATTTGTACATTATAAGAAGTTATGAATTACCTTATCTAATTTAAGATTGTATGCAATACTATTTTATCAAATTACACATTTATTTCATTCTAGTTTAGAAACCTACTACCTCTTTGGGATTGAAAAATTATTCTTATATCTTCTTTCTAGAGTGTTAAAAATATAAATTTCTAATCAAGAAGGAAAAAAAATACTTACAAACTTCCATGCAAGTGGGAAATGAAGCATGCCTAACTCATAAATACATAATTCAATATTATAACTAAATATTGTTGCATTATGACATTGGATCACTATAAATTAATGATTGAAATGCTTTTGTGTTGTATATCTAGAATAAGCCTTTATAGCACATGTTGAGTAAGTTTTTTTCATCCTAGTTGATTAGTTCTATGTCAAAAAAAATAGGAAAGATTGAAACATAAATATAAGATTTATTTTTCTTTGGTTTTCCACCCGGTTCTTATTTTTTTATTTTCCACCTCATTTTTATTATTCATTTTGCACTTGGTTCTACTTAATGGAACATGGTAACATGTTTTTTTAACACCTTTTGAAGATATGACTTTATGTTTTACTTTAATGAAGTTCATTATATAACATTAAAATTTGGTTTCTCATTTCCAAATAGTTTTTCAAAGGCAAGGTGACATATTTGGTTTTGTTCTTACCATATTGTATTTAGCATTTAATGAAAAGATAGTGAGTTTATGAATTTAAAACATGTCATAATTTTAGAATGTAATGTAATATAAGGTGAACAAAACTTGTGACTAGATTATAAATTTTAATTGTAAATTCCTTATAAATTTTAACTACTTCTTCACAATTATACACACTATCAAATATTTTACTATAATACTACTACTATAAGTAACTAGTTCTGATATGGTCTAAATTTTTTTTATTGTCTATGATTAATTATTCTTAAAATGGTACATGATACTTGGGTTAATAACCAAGTCCTAAGAAAACATCATATTGAATATTAAATATTATTATTTGTGAAGTAGTAATACTACATGTTCATTACATGTTTTCATTACCAAAACCAAGGGGTTTAAATTGTTTGCATGAGTTTATTGATTCTTTAGCTTATATTGATTCACACAACCCTTTATTGATGAAAGGTTCCCTATGAATGGCATTGATAATATAACTAGTGAAAACATGGAAGAAGTAAAAAATTTTGACAAGGATAAGACGTAAGGTAAAAATGTTTGAGTCAGACCATGTGGTTGTCAAGCTATCATTAACCCTAGTTAAAAAAGGTTATCTCAGATGGGAAAACAGATTTTATTCAAAACTCAAGGCTAAAAATTGAGATGTTGAAACATGTAATAATTGAGAAGAAGAGGGTCATGAAATAATTGATCATGTATAAAGAAGAGTTACATCATACAATTTTAACATTTTGGTTATAGAAGTTAGAAGTAAAATTTTTTATCACCATGGATAGTGTTAATGCCTACACAAAATTTGTTTGTGATTATAAAGGAGAGATTATTAGGACCCTAAACATGAATTATGATGAATTGATTACTATTTATACATAAGTGTTAATGCACTGGAAGACAAAGTGTGAGAAGTTATTCATCTAAGTCTAATATTTTGGTCTAACCAATTTTATAGTTCAAAGAAAAAGAATATTGTATAGGTGTATAGGTATTTCACTCATGAAAAATGTCCAAAATAACTTATTATGTGATGTTTATTTTGTTGGTAATTACAACATTTACTTCACTAGATTGTTATATTTGCTTATATAATTTAAATTTATGCATTATCATACTTCCTCCTTGTGTTAATGCTAATTGGAAACCTTCTCAACATTATACACAATTTTGTTTAATATTAATTTAAATTCTTTCAAGTGTAATTAAATTTTATGAAACATCATTTGTGGATTTGATAAGAATAGAACATTCCAGCTAAGTTTTATTTATTATATGTTATGATCATGTTGAGTGTTTAATGAATCTCACAAGTTTTTGTAAAAAATGTTTATACAATAGGATTCTAAGAATAATATTAAACTCTAGCATAAATTTAACATATAGTAAGTGTTTATAAAAATTATATATGTGTTTATGAATTTAGTACCGATATGTTTCTCAAACCATCATATTATTATTTCATTCATTATTTATTGTTTAAAATTATGATGAATGGACAATGTGTATATGATAACCCAGTTCATATTCATATAAGGTAATATGAACCAAGTTTCATGTCCATGAATATTATCTAATTATTTACTGTTAAGTTACCAATTTTTTTATAGGACAAGGTATCTACTATATATATAGGGCCCCAATCAATCAAAGACCAATATATATACATAGGGGATATAACTTATCAATCAAGAGTGTCGAGTGTAGACTATATAATTTATCCTAATCACCCCAACCCCAACTATATATAATTCCCCCTCTACAAGTGGTTCATTATTGCTCGCTCATTTATTTATAGATTAAATAGGGGGCCCAACTAAACTATATCCCTTAAAACATATGATTGAATTATTGAAGTGACATGAATATATTCTAATTATATAGCCACATCTACCATATTTGTTACAATGATTACTGCTTAAATTCCCAAT
>JARHVA010000117.1:2262500-2282500 GCA_037957365.1 Torreya grandis | reverse complement strand
CTTTATATAGATGTTTTGAATTTGTATATTATGGAATTATTTATACATGTCAGATGTTTTGAATTTGTGCATTTTGAAATTATTTATACATGTCAAGCAAATGATATGTGTTTTATATTTTTTAAAATGGTTAAGCCTCAACATAATTTTGTGCCTCATCTAAATAAAAGTCAAACAAATATAATGGGTCATAACTAATCTATTCAAATAGAACAATCCACAAAATTTGAATTTGGTGAATGTAATATTAATAAAGAAAGATATTGAGAGTAATTATTATCAAGATGATAACATAGATAAAAATTTGGTTAAAATAAATTTTACACCAATAAATCTTATCAATTATAAAGATGATATGAGTTTGTTTAATATTGGAATCATATATAACACATTAATTTTATAAAATACCAAATTTTTCTTTAACGATTACAAAGGAAATAACAAATGACGATAGGAGAAAAACCCATTGAATAATGATAATAATAATGATAATAATAATAATGATAATAATAATAATAATAATAATAACAATAATAATAACAATAATAATAACAATAATAATAATAATAATAATAATAATAATAATAATAATAATAATAATAATACTCAAACATCCTTAAATAAATGTAGATTTGGACACAAATAAATATTAAAAATAATTTATATTATTAAAGGTTTCAATAAAAGAGAACAATATATAATAGAACCTATCATTATATAAATGTAGATATAGACACAAATATATATTCAAAATAATTTATATTGGTAAAGGTTTCAATAAAAGAGAACAATATATAATAGAGCCTATCATTCTAGCTACTCATCTAGCCAACCAATGAATTAATTATATAACAATGATAATAAATTGCATTTAAAAATTCAAAGTGGTGACATATTAATAATAAAAAAATGTGATATATCTAATAATATAATTTTAACTTTAGGTTGTAGAATTCATTACAAAACTAAAACAATAGAAGACTACAAAATTCAAGGTGTTGACACATAATATTTATCATTCATTTATTTACTCTCTCTTTATATATAACTAGTTATTTTCAATTAGATATAAAATAGAATGACCACTTTGTTGATGCTTAAAAATGCGCTATTTCCAACACCAACAATGGGAAGTTTCAGGAATGTGGGACTTACAACCTGAAATGACCTCTAGATTTTAAAGAAGCTGGCTCTTCTTTATCTCAAGTGTATAATGAGGAAAGCGGATAGGAATTAAACAGAAACACACATGCAATGAAATAAAAATCTAACTATGGTGATGCACCTAGATTTAATTTGACCCTTAATTCTAAGAACAATGAAGCTACCTTTAAGATTCTGTTACATTAAAGAGCAAACAAGGCATGATCAATGTAAAAGATGAAAATAGATAGGATCAAAGGCTCACAGCTTAGACAATCTTGCAATAACACAGAAACTATCAACAAAGGCACAAAACTTCATCTTCTTATTTATTTTTTCAATTACATAAAAGGCATAAAAACATGCACAACTACACAAACTTTCCAACTCAAGAAAATAGAACAAAGGAAAATGACATCACTGGTTACAGCAAGATAGTCTTAAACTTCTCAATAACAATTCTCTCATAGAAAATTCTCTCTGTCTTCTGATGATGATTCTGGTGATCTCTGCACCCCTATTTATAGCATTAAACTAGCTCTAGATTGCCTGTACATTCCCAATCCAATGGCCTAACTGAATTCTAACTAAACTAGAAGTATCTAACAAAAGATATTTCTTGGATCTGAAACATTCTACCTTCCTATAATTCATTGGCTGAAATAGATATACAAGATGCTTCCCACTATGAAAATGGGTGAGGACACTTGGAGTGTTTCACTTACTTTACTTGAAAACTTTCTCATTATTCAAAATGCACTAGAAAATGACACTTGGCAGCTTTCGAGGCACTTACTAAAGACACACTATAGTTTCTGCATAACTGCTACTCTTTATTGTGTCTTTGCTCAGGAGCATTCCATCTTTGACATCTGTCACAGTCTACTTCTTCAAACATTAACAATTTATAGATAATGGGACCCACAGTACTTCTTGCTCAAACAATTTCAAAAATGAAAACAGGGACAAGTGTCATTTTTTACGTATTTTAACAAATGACACGTGGCGATCTCTACAGGGCTCTAGCTATACTATAGAAACATTTGAGCTTCATTTTTAAAATTCGCATAGATGGTGGCACTTGGTGGCTTCTGCTTGCCTTAGAAATAAAACCCGGGTCCCACCACAGTCTTTACTTATCGATGAAACAAAATGAAGATATTTTGGATGTTGACACATGGCAGCTTTCACTTTCTTCAGCTAGGGATACGTGGCATCTTCCATTTCTTTTAGAAAATCATATTGAAACCTTCCACAGTTGCCACTTGGTGCCTTCCACTTGACCCTGAGAAAATCTTATTGAAAGAAGCTTTCAAAATGTATAAGAAACATAAGACACAGATGCCAACACTTGTCACGCTCCACTGAGTCACCATGGGACACGTGGCACATTCTGAGAAACTTATAGAAATTATGAAATGTGCCTCAATCAATGACACTTGGCAGCTTCTGCATGACTTTGATACTTAGACAAAATTTAGGTGAAAATAAACTCGTGCCCGTGCTCTGAGTCAAAAAAACTTCACTATCTCGAACCAAAATATGCAGGGACAAAACTTGGAGTGCACAACTGAAACTTAGAAAATGAAAAATGTAGAGTTTTTTACTCTACAATTCTTGGTGACCTCGAGGACTTTTGAGCCTGCTCAAAAAGAATAATCTACAATCTCCTGCATAATCAAATGTGACAAAAATCACAACTTTAATAAGGTTATCTGATAAGCAGACCACTCATCATCAGATAATCCTTGATTATTTTTCAATTCATTAAAGGCTAAATCAAGGTTGATGATATCCTTGTGTGAAATTTTTTGCAAAATATGAACTATAGCCTTCAATTTAAATTCAAGCTGGGAAAAGGGAATCAAAATAGCTTCTACTTCAGGCACTAATGAATCATCTCTTAAACCCTGAAAGATTGCCTGATCATTTTTTCCAGCTAACAACAAAGGTTTAATCTCATCAATCATCAACACAGTGTTGCTATCAGGAAAAGGGGAAGGAAGACCTAATTGCACTAGATCTTCAATGTGCTATTTCATGTCTTTGATTCCTTCTTTCACCACATTTAGAAGCTCTCTGCAATTGATTGCTGTGGAGTTGAAATTTAGAACTTCATTCACTCTTTTAGTAGTGATAATTATGTCACTAATCCCTACTGCTAACAACATTCCATCAATTACATCATATAGCTTTTGTAGCAGCATTTGAGAGTCAAACACTCTCCTAGAGCAATAGATAGAGTGTCTTCAACTGAATTCTCCACCTTTTCACATAATTTTTATGCATTTAGCAGAAACGTTAGAGAAGGTTTGAGCTAAATAATCTCCTCAGAGATTCTTTTCCATATTGATTCATAAATCTCCTTAACTAGATTCAAAATCCCTACATTCTTTGGCCTATTAGCCAACTCAAGTGTCAATTGTTCTATCATTTATCACTCTACTTGAAATTGGGCCTATATAGCAGTGGTATTATTTTTCTCATTCAGAAGCTTCTGTTGAAGTTGAGTAACTTGTAGCAGGCTTTCCTCACATTTTTCTTGAAATGCTACCTTTTCTCACCTTAAGGTTGTCACTACATCTTTTACCTGCATTAGCCCTACTTTCAAAGAATCATTTTAGGCCTAATGAGTCTGAAGAGAAACAATATCCTGCAACTGTTTATTTAGACTCTCTATTTCGTTATTTTTTGTATTGATTTCTGTATTTAAATTGCTACAATTTGCCTTCTCTTGGGCTAGGTCAACCTCCGTCTTCTATAGCTTATTTGATATTTTCAAATAATCCTTAGCTACTGTAGAAGTGGATTAATTTAGTATTTCAACCCTATCTTATGGTTTAAAAAGGGACATGTCTATAGCCACTGCATTCATTATGTAATCTTTGGGCTGCATCTACTCATTTGGCTTGACCATATTCGGTGACAAATGGGTCACCGTTAGTTGCTGTTAGATTGGGTCAAATTGTGACCTTAGATATGGTGTAGCCAATGCTTTATTATCTTTGATCCTCTTTTCTCCATTTGGGCTTCCATTGCCTTCCTATCAACATCTACTTGAGTTTGGAAGGTAGAAGGAGAGGCAATGTGCCCACCCGCAAAAGGATAACCCTGTGGCAAGCCATATTGAATAGCCAAATGTTGGCTAAGGGAAATTTGAGGAGGTAATTTCTTAGGGATAGAGGGGGGAAAATGAGGCAATGATATAGACTAAGTATGGATAGATGGGGAAAAATGAGAAATGGGCACAACAGAGGTGGCAGGGGATATCATTTGACTAGATGGAATCATCACCCCTATAGGAGAAGAGAGAGATTGAGAAGAAGAAGGAGAAACAACACTTACCTGAGGAGCCACCAAAGTAATTTATGGTTGGTGTTGTGAGGGTTCTACCCTCTCCTCTGAATCAAGTTAAAACCTCAGCCTCTTATATTTCCTTGGTGTTTCTTCTTTCGGTTGTGTTCCCTTCTCTTCAACATTTACCACTGCTGCTAGTGGTGCTTGTGTAAAACTGGGAACCCCAAGGGATGACGTTGATGGAGAAGTTTTTGGTGGTGAAGATACCACACTTTTTTTCCAATGGTATTGAGAGATTAGGGCCAAATAGTTACAGTGACTGTAGCTAAGGATTGCCCTGGGGTCTGCGATGTTTGACTAGATTCTAATCTGGCTTTTGGCTCTCCACCCTATGTCTACAAATTGCTTGTATCAAGGCTAGAGATAGGAGACAGATGACATTCATCCCAAAGTTCCTCCCATTTCTCATCTGAATCCACATTTCTGAAAGAGTGAGTTGTCTCACAAATCTCTTGCCTATATTTCAAATAGGCTTCTATTTTCTTAGCGTTCCAATCTTTATTCTTTAATGCTCTTCTTAAACCAGAAGTCATTCTAATTTTAGGATCAAAATCCATTTGCTTGAAATAAAAATTTTCCCATGGCTTGTCCTTTTGAAGGAGCAAATTTGTCAATTCTACATAAAAATCAGGAATATCTTCCCTAGGATTTCTTCTATTTTCCCAAAAAGGATGGCCCTCATGCATAATTCTGGTAGCAACCTTATTAGTCTTGACCCATGAAGTTATGAAACCATTTGGGTCATATACCCATTTATCTTCAATTAGAGAGAAACCTAGGAAGGCTAGCTTTCTCAGTAACACGATCTCAACATCTCTGACCTCTAGGGCCATGTTGTTTGTCACCCATGGAACATCATACATTTTCTTCTTTTTCTTCCTAGTGCCATATTCATTATCCACCATAGACACTTGCCTAGTGACCTCTAAGAATGCTAGCCTAAGGGTCAAAATCTTAAGTAGCAACACTGGTTCTCCACTAAAACTATGGACTCTAATAATAGTATGATGGGATCCAAAAAGGCAATCACAAGGAATAGTGTAATTGGTCATAAGACTTGAGACACTTGGAGTCAATCTATTTACAATTGGCTTCAAGCTCAGATGACAAAAAGTAGGGGCAACAAAAAGTTCCCAAAATTTGTATGGGTCACTAGTTTTGGACAAGATATGTGTCCATATAGACACATGAATGGTCCTATGTAAACCAAAGCTTGGGTCATACATATTTAGATGCATGTTTTGGGAAAATATGCTAGAGCTTTGATACAACATAAGGTGAAACAAATAAGAAGAATACCTGAAAATCCCTTTAGATCTGAACTGGGTGAGTTGTTCAACCATTAAATATGCAATATGCTCAGAGAAATCTAGCTGATATTCCTAAGACTTGTCAATAGTTTTCAATCTAAATAAAATGGCCATTTGCTCTTCATATACAGTTATGTCATCTTTCATTCCAAAAATGAAATCCATCATAGAAAGTGCATCTTGATTGGCTTGTGCAAATTGTGCTCTTACTGTAGGCATTATCGGTATAGTGGTATCATCATCACCTAATTGTAATTCTAATTTCAGAAACCTCAATTGAGTATTGACATTTGCCCATGTTTTCTACATCTTGGCAATGGTAGGAAACATGGCTGTCTTGTCATGATACAGGGCCAACATGTCTTTGATAGCCTTTGGTGTAATTTTCACTATGAATGGACCCTATTGTATGGTATTTGAAGGTGCATGAAACAATCTGACACATATTTCAACCAAGTCAGGGCATGGATGCACACCTAGGACAATGAATTGTGCCAGTTGGGAAGTCCATATCCTCATTACAAATGTTTCGTATTGTCTAACCTTGGCCCTCTGAATACACCTTTGATGTGCCCCTTCTCTGAGAGTTTTGCTAGGCCTTAAAAGAATTGGGTCCATGATTCCATCTACAAAATCTTTTACTTTTGCTAATTCATTTGCATGACCAACCTTAGGGACTCTAGTCCATGGATAAGTCTTTAAGGGTTGTGCAGGGGCCAAAGCATATGATTTGCTTGTGAGAAACTTGTCAATGGATTCGTAAATCCCATACCCTTGTTGCGAATATTGTGTTCCCTCCATATCTATATCTATACTTGAAAATAGTGAACTATGGTAACATGTATTGAACTTTGCAATAGGAAATGCACTTTCACTTAAGCAAGTTTACTATGAATTGAAAATGCAAGTAGTAGGGGTTTTCTAGCAGACACAGGAATGTTTGAGACACTATAAGCTTTAACTCTTGTTATGAGGTATTTATTGACCCATCAAGTCTCAAAATGACATTAAAATCAGATAATCGTTAGCAAATATTACTAAATCTTCATGGGACAGTGAGTTAGACATGTCATGAAAGTGGCTGCATAAGGTACCTTGGGGAATTTAAGGATTTGGTAGATATTTAATGTGTCGAGAGTTTTTAAAATCTTGAAAAAAGCTCTGAGCTATGGCTACGTATTCAAAGAACACTTATTTAAAAGAAAGTGTGAGAAAGAAAAATGGGAAAACAAAGCAACCAGGAAAGGGAAACTATCTAACTATAATACATTAGAGACATAGCTTAACTGAAATGTTTCAAGTAAATCCCATTCACAGGAATCTCTTCAATTTTGCCTTCCATTGTTTCTAGCTCAAATGAATTTTTATGTTTACATACATGAATTTTATAAGGGCCAGTCCACAATTCTTCAAATTTAGTTTGTTGACCCAGCTTGGCAGCTCTTGCATCCCATTTCAAAACAATTGAGACTACTTTGAAATGGGGATTTGAAGTCCTTTTGTCAAAGCTATTTTTAATTATTTTTTGATGCTTTATTAATGAATCATGTGCTGCATCCCTCTCTGAATCTATGGAGACTCCTTCTTTAGATACTATATGTCCCAATAATTTGCCTTGAGGTACAGCAAAGATACATTTCTTGGGATTAAGGGATATTCTAAATTCTTGGCATTTCTTAAAAATAGATTCTAGATGATCAAAATGATCAATAGCATTTTTGGAAAAAATAGTGAGATCATCAAGATAAATCAGGATTATTTTATTTATAAGTTCCCCAAATGCTACATCCATAGCTCTTTGAAAATTTTCTCCAGCATTTGACAGGCCAAATGGCATCTTAGCATATGAAAATGTTCCCCATTTGGTATTAAAAGAAGTCTTGTATTGGTCTTCATTAGCCAACCAAATTTGATTGTATCCAGAGAAACCATCTAGCAAGGAAAATCTCTCTAATCTAGCCACAGTCTGTAAAATTTGTTCCATAGAGGGTAGGTGATAGTGATCTTTCAAAGATGCTCTATTCAGGTCTCTAAAATCAACACAGAGTCTTGTGTCACCATTCTTTTTCTTGTCTGGTACTAGATTTGATACCCAAGTTGAGTGTTTGATTAGAAAAAATATTTTAGAATCTAAAAGTTTTTGCAACTCATCCACCATTAGAGGTTCAATCCTTGGATTCACTGGCCTCTATTTCTATTTGATGGGCTTAGATCCTTCATTTAGTTATATTGTGTGTTGAATGATGTCTCTATTATATCCATGAAGGTCTTCATAGCTCCAGGCTATGACTCTATCATATATTTTGCATAACTCAATTAGTCTTTCCCTTTCATCTTGAGTTGCATAATTTTTAATTTTTAATTTTGTCCCTTCACTCACCTCTATTTCAAGATAATCTAATTTATTTACTTGGAACCTTTTCTTCTCTAGACCTACATCTTCTAGATCAAATAGGTTTTCTAAAGTGATCAAGCCTTTGGGAAGCTTATTAGTCTTTAATTATATAACTTGGTCTTTATATGCCTCTTCAATTTTAGGTTGAAATTGATCAACAAACTCCCCTAATTGTTGTAAGAAAGAGAGTACCTGAGAATCATTTTCAAAAACTTGCTAATTCTCATCATTGTCTGGGATAGTTGGCCTTACTATAACTTTTACTGACTCATTGTTAACTAATAGGTCAGTTGTTGGATCAAACTGTGAGCCAATCTGTGTCATCCTATCGGCTTCATAATTTTGGGTTCTTGGAACTATTTCAATATTGAAAGATTAAAAATCTTCTATTAATTCCCAAATTCTATGTCTATAGGATCTCATTCTTACATTTCTGGCTATTGCCTTTTCTCTGATTTGCTTCACTACTAGTTCTGAATCTCCTTTTACTATCAAATTCTTTATTCCCTTTTTCTTGGCTAACATGAGCCCATGTACTAAGGATTCATACTCAACATCATTATTAGTACAGGAAAATTGGAAATGGATAGCTCTTAAAAAAAATTCACCATTTGGAGTAGCAAGACAAATTCCTGCTTCAGCACCATTTTTACTCCTAGCCCCATCAAAATTTAAGGTCCAAATTTCTGAATCTTTTTCAGATTCTTGAGTAGTTGGCATTTCTTCCCTTAAAAAATTTGGGATTTCATGATCTTCATCAAAAATGACATAAGTGCCTAGACCAGTAGAGTCATAATTTCCATATGGGTCACTTGTCATCATAGCTAACAACTGGTTATTCTCTTCTTCTTGATCATGTTCAGTTGAGTCACCTAACTCTTCAACAAATAGTCTAGTATAAATTAGGGAAAACACAAGGACACATACATGTTTAAACTAATTTTAGAGAATAGTGATAAGTAGTAATGAAGGCATGATAAATCAACCTAAAATAAAAATGATCCACAAAAGAGAAAAAGTCAAAAATAGTAAATCACAAATTGTAACTCCATAAAAACAAATTCCTGCTCTAGCACCATTTTTACTCCTAGCCCCATCAAAATTTAAGGTCCAAATTTTTGAATCTTTTTCAGATTCTTGAGTAGTTAGCATTTCTTCCCTTAAAACATTTAGGATTTCATGATCTTCATCAAAAATGACATAAGTACCTAGACCAGTAGAGTCATAATTTCCATATGGGTCACTTTTCATCATAGCTAACAACTGGTTATTCTCTTCTTCTTGATCATGTTCAGTTGAGTCACCTAACTCTTCAACAAAAACCCTTTCTTATTTATTTAACATAGCATGATCTGCCTCTAATTTTGATGTTGGTTCATTGGTGATGTGATCCTTTGATAGTGGTTTAGATATAATTTTCATCTTTGAACCATATTTGGTTCTTAGGATGAGGTGATACCAATCAAGGGACATATATCCTCCTATCTTGGCTGTAAAGTCTCTGGATAAACATAAACCAAAAATAGGAGGTATATCTATTACTACTACATCTTGATTGACAATTATATTAGGACAAGTATATAATTGCAATGGGAGTTGTTTAATTCTCCCTATTGTTTTCACTGATTTTCCATCTAGCCGCATAACTCCTTTAGTAAGTGGCTCATACTTTATCTTTAAAGCATCTACTATTTTCTTACGCATTACTATAGTACTAGCCCCTGAGTCTGTCATGGCATTATGTAATAGTTTCTTTCCAACTATCAAAGTCAAATAGAAAGGCTCTAGTTTGGATTTGCTTACCTCTAGTGCATTGTTCAAAATGGCTATTGTCTGTAGATGAATTGTGTCTTTGAGCTTTTATTTTTTAGTTGGTCCTTCTTTGGTGCCATTATGTTTAGGCACTACTTGGCCTTGTAGATCTTTTTGTAACAGTGTCTTTTGCTCAGGAATAGCTAATATGTCCCATATTGATACTTATGTTGGATTCCTCTTCAATTGTTCCACCACATTCATTTGTCCTAGTGCTTGAGTTCTTGGAAAATAAGGATACCTTGCTTTTTCTTGAACATGTACATGAATCACTTGGTTCTACACTAGCTAAGGTACTTCTTGTCTAACAGTTGTATTTTGATGACCTTGAAATGGAAGATTCTCTATAACTTCATTTTTTACAACTTCAAGATGTTCCATCATTCTTCTCTTTGATCTAGTATAGTAGTCTGATTGCACCACTGGTTTCTTGGAAGTAAAGGCTTCATTCAAGAATACTAATTATTCGTCTTCAACCCATGAAAACAAAACATGGTCAGGGGCTATTTCTTCTTCTTGTTGTAAAGACATCCCTTGCATCTGAGCCATTAGAACTAAATTTTGCATACTAGAGGATTGGTAGGCTTATGTATCAGAAGTACTTGCAAATTGTCCATCCATTCTTCTTTGCTCTACTACCTTTTGTTATAGATTACCCATGGGACAATCTTTGGATGTATGAGCATTATTACAAAGGAAACACTAGGCATTGGTGCCATCTACATAATTATTTTATCCTTGAACAATCTCCCTATTTGGATTAGGGAGAACAATCTGTGAGGGTGTAGGAAATGCAACTAATTGGTTTGCTGGCTGAGGGTTATTTTGCCTTTGAGAAGCTTGATATTGGTTTGGCTGTGATGGAAATTTATTTCCTTGGTAGCCTTGATATTGGGGTCTAGGGTAAGGATTTTGTTGTCTCTTTATGTTAATTAACTCATTAAAAAATGTCCTTAAGATGTTATTGATATCATCCATCTCAGATGACTAAGCAGGGACAAGTTCTTTAGCAGGTTGTTGAGGGTATTTATACATAGACATAGGTGGGGCTATGGAATTAGGGGCTTCTTGAGGCAATGGTAAGGTAATCTCTAGAAACATGGGCATGGGAGGCCTTGGGGTCAACTTTCCAGCATCTATTAAATTATTTTCAGCTCTAACTACAAAGTCATAAGCTTCTAATAGAGTCTGACCTCCAAGTGACTGATATATCTAAATTTAAAGCTTTAAGATAAAACACTATAGCCATACTTGGTAATGGTCTTGTTGTAGCTGGGATTCTTTCCCAAGTCTTTTGAAATCTTGAATTGAATTCAGTCATTGCTTCTTGTGGTGCCCTTTTGATAGTAATCAATTGTTACAACAAAGAAGATTTATCACCCTTTTCTTCAAATCTTTCAAAGAAAAGATCTCCAAGTTGATCCCATGTAGATATGGTATTTGGGGTCAAAGATCTGTACCATTCTAGAGCCTTCCCTTTAATAGAAGCTGATAATAATCTTATGGCCACATTCTACTGTGTGACTACATGTATAGCACAGACATCAGACACATCTTGCAGATGTTCTTCAGGTGTTTTGAAATCTTGCCCACTGAATTTGGGTCAAGATTTCAAGGCATTTATTGGAATAGGATCCCAAGTGACTGGTGGTATTTGGAGAATCAAAGGACTGCCAGTGTTCCAACTTTCATAATTTCTTGGGGCTATAGGGGCTCCCATGTTTGCTCTTGGTATTGGTATAAACTGATTGACTCTTCTTCTTAGACTAGTTATTAATGGTGGAAAAAGAATACCTAGATTTACAACAGATTGAGATCTTGTTACAGGTCCACAGCTTTGACTCCTTATAGCTCTCTAGTTCATACGGTCTTGAAAGAAACTTCAAGATGGTGTCTCACCTGGTGTGCCAAAAACTATTGATGCTTAAAATTGTGTTGTTTTCAACACCAACAATGGGAAGTTTCAAGAATGTGGGACTTGCAACCTGAAATGACCTCCAAACTTTAAAGAAGCTAGCTCTTCTTTATCTCAAGTGTATAATGAGGAAAGGGGATAGGAATTAAACAAAAACACAAATGCAATGAAAGAAAAATCTAACTATGGTGATGTGCCTAGATTTAATTTGACCCTTAATTCTAAGCACAATGAAGCTACCTTTAAGATTCTATTACATTAAAGAGCAAATAAGGCATGATCAATGTAAAAGATGAAAATAGATAGGATCAAAGGCTCACAGCTTAGACGATCTTGCAATAACATAGAAAATATCAACAAAGACACAAAATTTAGTCTTCTTATTTATTTTTTTAGTTACATAAAAGGCACAGAAACATGCACAGTTACACAAACTTTCCAACTCAAGAAAATAGAACAAAGGCAAATGACATCACTGGCTACAGCAAGAATGTCTTAAACTTCTCAATAACAATTATCTCACAAAAAATTCTCTCTATCTTCTGATGATGATTTTGGTGATCTTTGCACCCCTATTTATAGCATCAAACTAGCTCTAGATTGTCTGTACATTCCTAATCCAACAGCCTAAATGAATTCTAACTAAACTAGAAGTATCTAACAAAAGATATTTCTTGGATCTGAAACATTTTGCCTTCCTACAGTTCATTAGCTAAAACAGATATACAAGACGCTTCCCACTATGAAAATGGGTGAGGACACTTGGATTGTTTCACTTACTTTAATTGAAAACTTTCTCATTATTCAAAAGGCACCAGAAAATGACACTTGGCAGCTTTTGAGGCACTTACCAAAGACACACGGCACTTTCCACGTAACTGCTACTCTTTATTGTGTCTTTGCTCAGGAGCATTCCATCTTTGACATCTGTCATAGTCCACTTCTTTGAACTTTAATAATTTATAGAGAATGGGACCCACAGCACTTCTCACTCGAACATCTTCAAAAAGGAAAATGGGGATAGGTGTCATTTTCCACGTATTTTAACAAATGACACGTGTCAGCTTCTACTGCTTTTAGCTACCTTTTGAGAATCCTACAAAAGGTGACACATGGTAATCTCCACAGGGCTTTGGATATACTATAGAAACATTCAGGCTTCATTTTTAAATTCACATGGATGGTGACACTTGGTGGCTTCTACTTGCCTCAGAAACAAAACCTAGGTCCCAACACAGACTTTACTTATCGATGAAATAAAATGAAGATATTTTAGATGTCAACACGTCACAGCTTCCACTTTCTTCAGCTAGGGATACATGGCATCCTCCATTACTTTTAGAAAATCATATTAAAACCTTCCACAGTTGCCACTTGGCACCTTCCGCTTGACCTTGAGAAAAGCTTATTGAAAGAAGCTTTTGAAATGTATAAGAAACATAAGATGTGGATGCTGACACTTGTTGCACTCTGTTGAGTCACCATGGGACACATGGCACATTCTAAGAAACTTATATAAATTAAGATATGTGCCTTGGATGATGACACTTGGCAGCTTCTGCATGACTTTGATACTTAGACAAAAATTAGGTGAAAATAAATTTGTGCCCGTGCTCTGAGTCAAAAAAAACTTCACTGTCTCGAACCAAAATGCACAGGGACAAAACTTAAACTTAGAAAATGAAAAATGTAGAGATTTTTACTCTACAAATTCCAATGATAGAAGACTTTCATCACTCATAAACAAGGATTTTAGCTGTAGCATTTTTGGCTTGCCACACAGAAATTATAACTTTTTGATGGAAAATTCTCAGTTTGACAGACATTTTTATAGTTGGTGTTGTTGACACAATTGCATGTATTATTTTGTATTTAGAGTCATATTCAAGAGATTTGGAGGGGGTAGGATTCAAAATCATGAATGTAAATAACCCCAAATAAATGAATAAAGACAATTTTTTATTATTTATAGACAAGAAAGTAGACATACCCTACATCTTCTTGAATATGTGTAAAGATAGTTGATAGTGTACATGATCATAAAACATGATTAGTAACAAGTTATTTTTATATTGGTGTGAGTGTTAAGTTTAAAATAAATTTTATTTTATGGTGATTATAGAATTTTTCATTTTATTGTCAAATCTATTGAATGTTTAAATTACAAACTGCATACCATGTACTTTTACAAACTATGCCTTGAAATTTGAGTGAAGGTCAGAGTATTATGGAAAAGGAGATTATATTTGGTGGAATTTTAAAATATATGAGTAATTATTAACTTTACATAAAAATTCTTTAATATTCTTTAAACAATTTTAATTTTTTATTCTGCTAATGACATTTTGTGTTAAACAACACAACCCTATCTTCTATGAGTAAAAGTTTTGAGTATACATCTATCTGAGAAGGTTTATGCATGTATTGGATTGAACATTCAAATGTATATTATGGTGATTTTATTATCATATGATCATGAAGTCTCATATTCTTTCAAGTAGATTTCATAAATTTGTATGAGCAAAAAGAAAACTAACATAGACCTACAGTCATCAAGAAACTTAGCATAGTCCAAGTGTTATCTTGTGGAAATTTGAAAATTGAGTGTGATAGATGGAACGTATTAATTTTTTGAAGTGTTTAAACATTTTTTAGAGTATTTTAAACCTTAATTTTTATTTATAACCATTTTTGGAATTAATTAGAATAAATAACTTCTTCTCGGATTACTATAGACCTATGACTGAGTACATAGTATATTCAAATTTGTTTAAGTCAATTTATTGTATCTTTAAAATGGAAATACAACACTTGGAAAATGTGAATAGGGTAAAATAATACCTAATAAAATATTAAAATCCATTTCAAATACCTTTGGAATATTTAAATATCATTTTGACCCTTCTCAAGTATATAAATCTAGTCCAAACCCTGTATTAGGGTTTCTACTTGCAAAGTGAGTTTTTAGGAGTTATAACCATAAATAATTCATGACATTTGGTGAAACATTTGAGTTCAACATGAAAAAATATAATATAGTTTTTTTAAGTTGTGTAAGTATGGATACTTTTATGGATGGTGGAGGAATGTGTGGTAGATAGGGTAGAAAGAAATATAAAGACCTAATCTAAGAGTAGAAAGAGCCAAAAAAAGTTATCAAATAGTTGAACCAAAGCCTATAACTTTGTGAAGAGATGGAATATGTTATATGGTATCCATAAATGAGGTTGATTTAATTATTTGAGTCCTAACAAGAAGAGTCTATGATAGATTAAGAGGTAGTGTATGATATGAAGATTGTGTGGAGAAGCTAAGTAGGGTTAAGAAGAAGTTAGAGAGAACTCAAAGGAGTGGAAAGAAGTTTATCAGAGCCCTATTAAATCCTAGGGAACTAGAGACAAGATTTGATCCAAGTTGTTATAAATCATAGAGACCAGTAATTGGGATAGTCTCAAATTAAGAGAGATTGAATGCATTGAGTAAGGAGAATAGAATGAAGAGTTTAGTGAGACCATACAAAGAATGGTAGAGATTAAATGAAATTAATAAAGTGTAGATGTGAATTTAAAATGTATCAGAGTCCAAAGATAGATATCAAGCAAGAAAAGACAAAGTAAAAGATAGGATAATATTGGTAGAGAGCTTGGATAAGCAGAGTATGCAATAGGGCTCTACATCATAAGGGATAGTGAGGGGTCATGAGGGAGTGATTATAAATGATGAGGAATGGTGATCGTCAATAAAGGAGTGATTAGAGATAATGAGGGATGAGGAGGGAGTGATCATATATGATGAAGTAGTGATTAGGGATGGTAAAGGATAATGAAGGAGTGATTACAGATGATGAAGGATGGTGAGAGCCAATGAGGGAGTGATTATGGATGATGAGGGATGGTGAGGGTCAATGTTGGAGTGATAAGGAATGATGAGGGACAAGGAGTGAGTTATTAGGGATGATGAGGTATAGTGAGGGTCAATAGGGAGTAATCAAGGATCATAAGGGAGTCATTAGAGATGACTAGGGATAATGAGGGTCAATGAGGGAGTGATTAGGTACAATGAATAATGATGAGAGAGTTATTAAGGGTGATGAGGAATGAGTAGGAAGTGATCAAGGATTAGGGAGGGATGATGAACAATTTAAATTAACATAAAGTGGTTGTTTGATGTGTGCAGGTCATCAATGTGACCTATGCTACCCCAATCACACCACTTTGCATCAATTTCAAAGTGAGTGATTTACAAACTTTAATTTTGACAAACTTAAGACTCCTAAAAATTCCAAGAATCAATCCAAAAGGCACAAAAACTTAAAAATTTGACTATATTTACCAAAAATGGATATCAATTACAAAATTTATGTCTTGAAATCCCTCAGTTTAATACTTAGACCCTGAAAATGCCTAAGTAATGACCTGATTAGATTTTTCAAAACTATTTTCCACATCGTAAGGCATGCAACTATGAGACCAACTCTATTAGATGCTGAGTGACCCTAATTTTTTATATTTACTAAAATAAATTTAAAGTGTAAGTTTACATTTATATTGTTACATTTATTTTCTTAGACTTAACATTTAGAGTAGTAAATATAAGCTTATGGCCAAATTTGGATTCACGTGCAACTCCCACATGCTTATGGAGACAGTTATGGTCTAATAACAAAGAAATGTGTATGTGTTATATAATATGTATGCATTTTATAGTACATTATATAAGGTGTAGACATTATTTGAATTTATATTAACTCATATGTGTTATTGTTTTCTCAATAATGTCATCACATTATGGCTTGGTAATTATCGAGCCATAATTTAAATAACAAAATCACATTAATTAATTAAATAACATGATCACATTACCTAAAATGTCCATATAATTATCCTCAAACTTCATGCACATACCCTTAATTTTCATTGCATAAGATATGGACAACCAAGTCATATGATTATTAGGCAAAGTTAGCTTTAATTTGACTTACATTTATGTCTATTAGAGTAGAAACTTATAATCAAGTTTACAGACAAAGAATTTATTGATTTATGTGGTAGTGTATCATGTCCATATCATTTGAATTCCTCTCTCTTTCATTAATTTTGAGGTTTTAATTTATCCAAAGAATTTATCTTTAAATACTTAGAGATTCAATAACATATTTGCATGATATTAGAAGATTGTACAATAAGGGTATGCATTCAATTGTAGAGAGGATAGTATTGATAAGAGCTAAAAGGGTGCTTGCAATGTTGGGTATTATTATAATGGTGAATTAATTTATTCCAAATAATAAGTACTTAGATGAAAAAGATGTCTATGGTGATCTTTTTATCTTTGAAACATTATAGATAGAGTCTTAGTTAATAATTATTTAAATTCTTTCTTACTTAAGAAAAGTTTATTGAAATTGTTTATATAGTTGGATTTTTATTATGTATGCATCCATTTCAATATGTGATTTATAATAGTTTTCACTCATTTTTATGTATAAGTGGATGGAAATTGTGACTCTAGGGATGTGATGGAAATCATTGTTGATTACTAATTATTAAATATTGAAATCATGAATATTACAAAAATATTATTATTTGGATTAATATCAATTTATTGAATAACCTTAACTATTATTTTGGATTACTAATTTTTTTAATCATTGTAGATACTTGAAATATTAATTACTACTAGGATTATTAATTGTTGAATATTAAATATAACCAATCATGTTTAAATATATGTTAACTTGTAATCATGTTGAGATGTATGTTCACATGTAATCATGTTGAGATGTATATTCACATATAATCATATTCATATAAATGCTAACATGTAATCATGTTGAAATGTATGTTTATATGTAATCATGTTCAAAAGTGCATCAATGTGTAATCATTTTCACATGTATATTTACATTTAATAATTATGAAGTCATGTGTGAAAAGGAATAATTGTGGGATTAAGTGCAATGTAGGATTATGTTCATAATTATTTGGAAGGATTTTTCATGTGAATTGTCTATATTTTACCTCCACTTATTTCATATCATGTCTTTATTTATTCAAATAACTCACATAACACATCGTGTGATATGCCTTTGTCATTAGAAAGAAGAAGAGGGTGGACAAGGTGGACTATAACACTTCAAGGAATGTTATGATTATTATACAAGGGTATGTTCATAGCATCCCATGGCCTATCTATAATGGAAAAAAAGATATTTCACTTCACAATAACACCAATTATAGATAAGACTAATAAGGGATGAGAGTGATGGGAAGGATAAATTGTTAATAGGAGTTAGAACAAAAGTTGAGAGTTAAGATGAGTTGAGATATATTGGGGGTGGGGGTTCAGGGTAATGAGTTTTTAAACTCCTTGTTTTTATCTAAATTTTTTAATCCATTCACATATATTGAATCCACTAGTGCTCTTATGAGAATAAAAATTTAGATGATGCCCTAGTAGTTCATGGAACCAAGTTGATTTTTGTTTTATTATCCCAACATTTCTACTCATTTGAATAAAAACCTAAGAAATATTTTAATCCAAAAAAATTCCAATGTATCACACTCAACCATGGGTTTATAACTAAGCCCTATTTGTATTTATAACACATACTTAAGTAACATTGATAGTAAATTATGAGTAGTTATGAATTACCTTATCTAATTTAAGATTGTATGCAATATTATTTTATCAAATTACACATTTATTTTATTCTAGTTTAGAAACCTACCACCTCTCTAGGATTGAAAAATTATACTTATATCTTCTTTCTAGAGTGTTAAACATATAAATTTATAATCAAGAAGGCAAAAAAATGCTTTAAAACTTCCATGCAAGTGGGAAATGAAGCATGACTGACTCATATATACATAATTCAATATTATAACTAGATATTGTTGTATTATGACATTGTATCAGTATAAATTAATGATTGAAATTATTTCCTATGTTGTATATCTTGAATAAGCTTTTATAGCACATGTTGAGTGTGTTTTTTTCATCCTAGTTGATTAGTTCCATGTCAATAAAAATATGAATGATTACAACATAAATATGATTTATTTATTTTTAGTTTTCCACCTGGTTCTTATTTTTTTATTTTACACCTCATTTTTATTATTAATTTTGCACATGGTTCTACTTAATGGAACATGGTAACATGTTTTCAAAACCTTTTGAAGATATGAATTTATGTTTTACTTTGATGAAGTTCATTCTATCACATTAAAAATTGGTTTCTCATTTCCAAATAGTTGTTCAAAGGCAAGGTGCCATTAATGGTTTACTTCTTACCATATTTTATTTAGCATTTAATGAAAAGATAGTGAATTTATGAATTTAAAACATGTCATAAATTTAGAATGTAATGTAATACAATGTGAAAAAAACTTCTAAGTAGATTATAACTTCTAATTGAAAATTCCTTATAAATTTTAAGGATTTCTTCACAATTATACACACTATCAAATATATTACTATATACTACCATAAGTAGCTAGTTCTAATTTGGTCTAATTTTTTTTATTGTCTATGTTTAATTTTTTTTTGTTTCCCTTATTTTGTATCCTTTATATTGTATTTGGTTCTTAAAATGGTACATGTTACTTGGGTTAATAATCCAATCCTAAGAAAAAATTATATTGAATATTAAATATTGTTCTTTGTGAAGTAGTAATACTACATCTTTTCATTAACATAACCAAGGGATTTAAATTGTTTGCATGAATTTATTGATTCTTTAGCATACATTGATTCATATATCCCTTTATTGATGCAAGGTTCCCTATGAATGTCATTGACAATATAACTGGTGAAATCATGGAAGAAGTGGAAAGCTTTTGACATAAATAAGTTGTAATGGAAATATGTCTGAGTCAGAGCATGTGGTTGTCAAGCGATCATAACACTAGTAAAAAAAGTTTATCTCAGATGGGAAAACCAATTTTACTCTTAATTTATTTAAAGCTCAAGGTTGAAAATTGAAAGGTTGCAACATGTAATAACTAAGAAGAATAGGGTCATGAAAAAATTTACCACGTATAAAGAGGAGTTACATCATATAACTTTA
>JARHVA010000117.1:2255000-2257500 GCA_037957365.1 Torreya grandis | reverse complement strand
CTATTAATTATAAACATGATATGAGTGTGTTTAATATTTGAAATCTTTATATAACACATCAATATTATAGAATGCAAGAAAAAAATTTAGTGATTGCAAAGGAAATAATAAATGAAAAAATTGGTGAAAGATGATTGGTGTATTATAAATAGTAATAATAAAAGTTATAGCATTATTAAAACATTCTTGAATAAATGTAGATTTGGGTACAAATATATATTAAAAATGAATTATATTGATAAAGGGTTCAACAAAAGAAAACAATGTATAATAAAACTTATTATTCTAACTACTCATCTAATCAAATAATTAATTAATTATATAACAATAATAACAAATCGTATTTAAAATTTTAAGATATTGATATACAAATGATAAAAGATATACTATATCTAATATTATATATTTACTTTTAAATTCTTGAACTCTTAAAAAACTCCAATAATAAAAAAAAACACTAAAAATTTAAAGTGTTGACACACACAATATATATCATTCATTTATTTACTTTTTTAAAAATTCAAAATATTAATATAAAAATAATTAAAAACATATTATATTTAATAATAAAACTTTACCTTTAATTAGATATACCTTTACCCTTTAGGTGCTTGAACTCATTAAAAAACTCCAACGACAAAAGACTTAAAAACTCAAAGTGTTGAGAGATACAATATATATCATTCATTTATTTACTCTCTCTCTATATATAATTAATTTATTTTCAATTAGATATAAAATAAAATAACCACTCCAACGATAGAAGACTCCCATCACTCATCAACAAGGTTTGTAGCAGTAGCATTTTGTGTTTGCCACGTGGAAATTGCAAACCAAAAATTATTATTTAAGTAACTCTTAATTAAAAGTACTCTTTTAATATTAAGTATTTTGATATGTAATTTTGATTATAAATTCAAGGAACATACGGTATCTAAAATTTAGAGATGTATATTGAGAATTGTAAAATATGGTGAGAATCACCATAATTTAATTATTTGAGTATTTAAAGATAAAATAAAATTAATTCAAAAGAAATTAAGTAAAGAAATTTATATAGATTTTTTATATGGATTGTATGGATATTTTGGATAGAATGTCCAAACATTTTTTATGATTTTATTTGTATGATATTTTTATTTAAAATTTTGTTATGTATTTTGTGTTTTCAATATAATCATATAAAAAATTTAAATTTTTATTATTATTTTGATTAGACAAAAATACTTATAAATCAAGTAAAAATAAATTGTGTTTTGAATTTTACATTATACTATAGAATAGTTAAATTATCTTGATACTTATTAAGGACCTAAATAGTAATAATATAAAAAATAACCCATCTCAATAATTACAATAATTCAAGTTACATACAATTTAATATTATGTAATATCAACTTGAAGGTTTCAATGAGTGCTTGTTCTTCTTTAAAATACTTATAATTGTTCAATATATTCCTGCATGAATGATGAATTTTCTTGATTTTTTTTTTATATATAAATAAATGAGAACGTATTTGTGTTTATAAGTAAACTGAATTTAAGTTAGGATTCTATTTAATATTCAAAGTGACCTTCAATATCGAAAAGAGAAAAATATCTAAATCAAAAGAAACCGTTTATAAAATTGTCTAGAAGGAAAAAAAAATTTAGACTAAGTAATCCAATCATGAGAGAGAGAGAGAGAGAGAGAGAGAGAGAGAGAGAGAGAGAGAGAGAGAGAGAGAGAGGCTAGGAACTTAAAAAAATAAAAAATCACACCAATAATACCTACTTAAAATTATATAATAATATATTAAAAAATATAAATATATTTTTTTAAGTATTTAAAAACTCATTTTATCTAAATTTTATATTCTTAATAACTCAATATTTCAAATCACATTTAATAATCTATCATTAAAATAAAAATATAATATAACCTAAAAATTATTTATATAATTTTATTCAAAAATCTTCTAACATTATTTTATGATTTATAAAATGTTGAAATACTATAATTTTTCAAATTAAATCAAATAATAAAAATAAGATCATAAAAACTATCCCACCAAATAATCTTTTAAGTCTATAGTGGTCCCAGACCCTTGTCATTGAAAAAATTATATTTTTATTATAATTTTATTTAGTTCATAAATATAAAATAAATAAAATGATAATATTACATAATTTATTATTATATTTTTTGTCATACAATTTTTTATTTTTTTATATAAATATTATTTTTGCATTTAAAAAAATTATATAATATTTTTTGAAATTCAAATGTTTAGTTTCAACTCAATCTACATTAACCCTTAATTATTAACAGAACATTTTATGATATTATATATTATAAATAAATAAGAATATACGAAGATTATATAATAAAGTAGTTGATTGGTATTCAAAATTTATATTTTATATTAGAAAAAAAGACACAATTCATAAAATAAATGAGAATAAAAAATAAAGATAGACTAAACACAACATTCAATAATAAATATCAATATTAAAAACC